>BGPR01015451.1:9035-36631 GCA_013235015.1 Araneus ventricosus
TTTAACAGAGAAAGGGAGACATTGAAGATTACAAAAATAATTTTAGAATTTGTAAATACGGTTTAGGCACAGTCGAGTTGCAAATTTGGTGAAAATCGCGAAGAATTTTACATAGATAAAGTCACATAGTCACACTATAGACTATAGAGTTAATAGTCACATACAGCTACTTTATAGTCAGAGAAAGTCACAGTTGAGTAAGGTAAGTGTCTACGGCCCACAATTCCAGCGTCCGTTCCGCAGAGACAGCCTCCCGTCGATTTTTTAAAAATTAGATTTGTCGTAAAATGAAAAGCATCTTTAAAGAATGGAAACAATTTTGCATGTAAATGTCGAAAACTACTTTCGTTAATTATATAATTATATAGTAACTCCATATTTCGTTTCGGCATCTGCTCTGTCCTCCGAAAAATTCAAATAATTGTTAAAAATTTAGAAGATGAGTAAAAATTAAATTCAGAAAACCTGAACTAATTTTAAATATCGCCTTCAAAATATACGAAAATTTTCATAATGTCAACAGCCGCCTTTAGATTCCGCCTTCAGTAAACCTTCTCGTTTAATATTTATTTTATATAAGATTCGATTTTCAAACTATCATCCCGTTTCAGAGCTGTAGAGAGAGTCTCTTTATTCATAAAGGCAGTCAAGTGACGAGAACGACAACTTTACCGACATCCTGTTTTGCCTTACAGAACATCAAATCAGAAAGGAATCATATACAGTAAAACTTCGGTCACCGTCGGGACCAGGGCTGCGACAGATAAGAGAAATCTCTTAATACAGGGAGATTCTAAATTGTTTTTCAAAATAAGAGAGATGACACTACCCATCCAGACAAGCAATTATTACCATGAAACATACGGCGACATTCCACTCTGAGAGGCAGAAAAGAGTCAAGTCGAAACGCGTCGAGCATGAACAAGTCATTGTCTCTGACGTCGTTTTGTACCTGCCTACGTAGCATATCTTTTACAAGGTAATCAATGGTTCGATCGATTGTACTGATATACTGAGCGCTATAAATTTCGCTGTGCCTGCCAGATCTTTGAGGAACCAGAGTTCTTTTCCTAATGTGTATTCTAGATTTAATTATATTGACAGGTTCTCGTTGTATAAATTTTATAAGACTTTTAACAAGATATCTGGTGAACTGGACATTTATCATATGTCTCCTACTGTTTTTAAATCGAATTGTTTTCAACTTTTAAATGCATGACCTGATTTCTTTTTCTTTTCTTACACTTGACTATACATATTAAGATTTTTATACGCTGATCTAGTGTTTGCGTGTGTTTGACTGTTTGACCCTTGCCTTTTTAATGGTTTTTGATTTGGTGTTCTAAATTTTTTTTAAAAAAATCGTGTGATTTTTTTATAATTTTAATGTGACCGTGTGCAACATAGACTTTTGGAACCTCAGTGTATTTTTAGTGCTTTTGTAATTGCGTGTTTTCATTTTAAAACATTTATGTGTTAGCATGTTTATAATTGATGAGGTTTTGAGCTTTGAGCCGTTGTTTCCTCTGCAGATACTTTTTTTCTTTGTGTTTTAATTCACTTTGTGGCTTGTGTTTTTGCTATGTTTTTGATCATGCGCTCTGTAAATGGAGTCATCTCTGTAGTGTGCTTTCTTTGAATAAATAAATATATCCGACACTTCTTGAATACCACATATCCCGCACGATGGATCGGACGTGGCGGACCGGTGGCTTGGCTTCCTTGCTCACCGGACCTTAACCCACTAGACTTTTTCTTCTGTGGGCACATGAAATCTTTAGTGTACGAGACGCCTGTGGACTCGGCTGAAGATCTCGTAACGAGAATCGTTGTTGCCGCAGACAAAATCAACACCAAGAATCTTCGAGAGGGTGCGCCAGTCATTCCTTCGCCGGTGTGAGCTGTGCTACGACACGCGTGGCCGCCACTTTGAGCACTTGCTGTGAGTTTTTCTCTGATCAATAAATCAGATTGAGCAACTTTCGGTATCGTTCATTCGCTTTCCCAACATTGTTGTCAGTTCATACATCTTTTCTGCCTCTCAGAGTGGAACGCGACCCTATGTCCCGTAGTAATTATTTCTCGTCTGGATGGGTACTATCACCCCTCTTATTTTGTAAAAACAATTTAGACTCACCCTGTATATATGTACAGTAACGCGATTTCACTGCTCGCTTGGGATGGAAATGAAAATAAAATCCTTTAAGGTATCCGACTGTGTTCGGAGATATTTTTTTGAAAAATAACTTAAATATATTTTTTAATGTTATTTTTCAACTGCGTATGTTTTAAAACTATGAAAATATTGTAAAATTAGTCTTTCAAAATAATACTTTTTTAAAAACTGAGAAATTTGAAGAAAAATGACTGAAATATTTGCCTTATGCTAACAGCGATATACAAAATCATATTCTAAACATACAAAAATCCTTGTAGTAGTACATTTTTATGACAGTTATCTGTTTTATGCTCTAAAATATTTCTTGTACTTCAAAATAGTTTTGAGATATAGCTGAACATAGTTACTAAACTAGTAATTTTTCATAAAAAATGCTTTTCGTTTATATTTAAGTACTTAAAAATAATACTCGATTTTAAAATTGACCTTAGTTTTTAGAGGAAAACATCAAGCATATTACAGAAAACAATCTCAGAAAATTTCATATCAATAATTGAATAAGTTTTTGACAAATCATTGTTACGGTCGACAGTTTTCCTCAAAAATATCATTTCTCAGAAAACACATTTAAAGTTTTCATGCAACATAAAATAATGCTTTCAGTTCGGTAATAAAACAGCTGCAACTCCATTTGTAGTTCACGTAGAGTAAAAAGTGAGGCAGTTTTAGAAAGCTGGTTAAACAGGCTACAAAATTAAGTCATAAAAAAGTGTTTTTATAATTTCATCGAAAACGACGATTTTAAAGCAGTCGGATACCTTAAACGTGAATAATGCATACATATTGTATTTAATTTTACAAAATGATCAATATAAACTTCAGTATAAGAATAGTAATGAACATTCGAGCGCACAGGCTACTCTGTCACGACTGAGACTCGTAACACAATATCGACTGGTTAGTGATGGTTTTGGTGCACCATATCAGGTCAATCCCTCCTCCACCGACGCTTAGTTACTTCGGCCATCATGCATTTCAGCTACTTCCAGCTTCATACAGAAGGGTACAAAAGTAATCCCTGGACAATTTTAAAGATATATGTTTGTTGATATTTTTAAACGTGAAGGATAACAGAAACTGGCGGTTAAATGATTGACAGATAACCGAAGTTTTATTGTACTGTTGTACCCTCGAGCGCCGCTATTCACCAACAGCACTGACTTCAACTTGCAACCAACTAATTATGAGGCTAAGGTATTGTAACCTCTTTTTTAATAACAAGCATTAACACGTTCGCGGACGGGAATACTACTATAGCATTGATTTACAGTGTGATGCAAAATGGCATGAATGCTATAGCAATCAATTTTTTTAATTTAATTCAATGTAAAATTACATCACTATTTTTGCAGCTCACCAAATTTTTTTTGTTCACGAATGTATTAGCATTTAATCTCTAAATGAACTTCCACGTTCTCTTCTATGACCAGTATTTTCTAATCAGAATTCCCATCTCAGTTGCATTTTTAAATAACTTTGCAGACTACATTTTGAACATTCAAAAGCATCCATCAAATAAACTTCTCTAAATTCTAAAATTTAAAATTTTTCGTATTTGTATACATACATAAAGAGGAGAAAAGGGAAATATTCCAATCAATATTACATTTAGTCCTTTTAGGTGCACTTGAAATAGTTGTTGTAATTCTCATTATGACATTTTAAAGCGCTCTGCTTATTGCACAGAGTAACAAAAATATCACGTCAGCTTTACTGTTTGTCTATTCGAGATGAAATATCAGCAGTAATAAAAGTTTTGCGATGAGAAATTTGATTCTCGGTTAACTTTTATTTATTACGTGTGTTATTTTAAGAATACAGAAAATTTTGCTTTAACGCCTTATCACTTCCCAAGAATTACAGTGATGATTTATTTTAGCTTATTTCTGCTCTTTAAACATTTCAGATAATAACGTAAATGATAAGTAGCTTAATTTACATCACACAGAAACGCATTTTCATGCGTTAATGTTCAGATCCCGTAATATAATATGCAATTCATTGTTCCCATTGCATGAATAATTTGTTGTAATGTCACATAAAAGGAATGTCGTTTGCATAATATTTGGCTAATCTTGCCGACCATATAATTTTAACATGAGTGAAAACATCTCAGTGAATCCCAAGCATAGTTATAAATTGTATATGCAATCTGCAGAATTTTGTGAAATTCTCACACATTGTGTCATTTAAACTATTCCTCTTAAGACTGAATTAACAGTTCGTTATCATAACTATATGATGCATGAGCAGTGTATTTCAGTAAACCTTTCTTAGTGGTCTCGAGGTCTGTGAAATGGTTCGAAAACGCTTTCCATTCCATTGTTCATTTTAACGCATTCAGCTGACTACGGCCATTATAAATCTTCGATATAAGTCACAAAGTGCGATCATGTTTCTCGCCCTTTTATTGGGCGTGGTGTTGTAACACGAAATAAACATTTCCTCTCAAAGATTTAAGTCAAAGAGGATGCTAAATCATCAGCGTTTGGTCTAACAATGCATAATATAGTTATCAAACAGAAAAGAAACTTTATCAATACATCTTCATAAACGTTGTGAATTATGTGTGGCTATATCACTTTGATTGTCCTGTTTATAAAACTTATCCTGCGACAGTTTGTATAAACTGGGGGATTCTTGTTCTAGCTTCAAAATCGTTCCTAATAGCCCTACAAAGCATTAATTTTCAGTTCGATTTTAGTTTTGAAATTTTAAACACTCATGCATTCTCGTTGAAAATATTATTTTTTAATATTTTCATATCCAATTATCAGTTTATCTATTAATTTAATTAAAATATGATTCCATACCAGTGGCTACACCTAGTAGAGAATTTGAAAAAAAAATCATAATTTCAATATGAATTTGATAAAAAGATTTTACAATATTTATAATAATAAATTATAAATTAAAGACTAAAAAGTAGAAAATAATTCAAATAAAAGCACTTTTAGTACACTAATAAAAGGGTTTTTAAAACTGTTTTTATTACATTTATTTTATTCGTTTCTTTTTTCGTTTAACCACGTTTGCATGTACTTTTATCCTTCAAGGAATAAAAACTGATCAGTATAACTCTGTGTTAGATTATTTTCCTTCGCTTCTGTACAACCAATTGCATTATTTTTTCCCTCCAGATTGGATTAGCACACCAGAACTTTATGTAAATTCATTCTTTGAGCATTAATACCAAATTATATTAGCTTAAGAAGTATAAAACATTCTTCTTCTCATCAAGTAAATTTATTGAACTTAGCTCTGTAACTGACTGGATTCACTGTATTAACAGTGTTTGGACTCAAGAATTAGGAATTCCAATTAGACAAAAACTTGTTTATTCTATATTTTATAATCAGGAAAAGAGACAAAAACTTTATTCTATATTTGATAATCAGGAAAAGAGACGAAAACTAGTTTATTCTATATTTGATAATCAGGAAAAGAAACAAAAACTTGTTTATTCTATATTCGATAATCAGGAAAAGAGACAAAAACTTGTTTGTTCTATATTCGATAATCAGGAAAAGAAAGTCTCGAAAAGAAGTCAACCCATTTCATTTAAATTGCATGCGACCAAAAGAATTCAACCTTAGAAAAAAAAATTTAGACTTTAGTACAACATTTGCTTAAAATGTGTTATACGTAATGTATGTAATTTGTTTTCATTAACCGGTGTGTATTCGGAAAAGTAGCGAAGAAGCACTGTATGAAAGTGAACTTTAAATAAATGATGTTGGAAACACTTGTAAAATAATTTGCAATAACGAAATATTTTATAAGAAAAATTTCAATTGATTTCATCTGAGTCAAAGTTGAATATGGGACAATCCAAATGACAGTTTAATACCCAGTTACCCTCACTGTCTTAGGATGGATAGTAATCAACTTTCAGCAAAAAGAAGAATGAAAGGGAATCCGCTTAAAATAGGATATGCGAGGTGTAACTAAAAAATAGCGGATTCATTATGTTCCAGTGGAACGACATACAAGCAATACCAAACAACGCACAGCTGTATCATGTGTACTTCCCACATACACACACAACCACCACCTGATCAGTTTCAACACCGTATACATTATAAGTACATTAAATGCAGTTTTGTTCAATTACAAGAGCATCGTGCTAGAATGTTTTAAAGCTTCTAGCTTTTGTTATGAAAAATTAAATCAAAATTGCATTGACCTCAGCAGCAATTGCAGGCTGTCAGCAGTAAAGAAATAATTCTTCCACGTGGACATATGGCACTTAAGGCAAAAAAATTTCAAGTGCCCCGAAAAGGGTAAATTGACTTCTTATATATTTTCAATGCGTGTTATTTGAAGACGGAGTGTACCAGAACTTTTGAAAGCACATTTCACTTCTTTTATGTGAGAAAATGGCAAGGAAACATTATGGCTTCTCAGTCAGTGGTATATGGAGGCTTCTTATTTCTCCGTGCGAAATTCAGAATTCTGTTTCAGCGCGATTCTTTTGCTAGAAGATTTGCAATAATGCACATGTGTGCAACAAATACCTTTTTATAAATAACTGCTTCGTAAATCCCGCTCCGAAGAATGTCAATTCAACTAACGACGAGAGGATTATTTCTCTCTATTTTTGAATTCTGGACGTATTGTTAATTAGAAAAAGAATGAAATGCAGCATCAATCATCGCATCGAGGTATGAGAATCGATACGTATTTTAAAATCAGAAATGATGAGTAACTGCTAAGCTGCTTTGTAAAGATGCATTCAGAGGAACCGTTATTCCAATATGCTATCGAATCAAAACCACGCCACTATGCAAGATTAGATGCAAATGCTGTTGGTTTGGAATTTCTGTAGCAGTAGAGTATCATAAACATGCAGAGATTTGTGAATGTTTCGGACATGGATGACTTGGGAAAGGAGTTTCTGATACGACGAATTGTAGCTTGGAAACATCTTTCAACTAATTTCCTTGAAATATCATCTTAAAATACTACAAAATCTGTACTGCAGAAATGAAAACTTCTCTTTCGGTCATCAAGCTTGTACATTGCACTGTGGTAAACGAAAATTAAGAATTTTATATTTTGCATGTTTCATCGATTTTGCTCAGCAAATTTCCCTTTTTCTTTCCTTAGAAATATCACTGAATAAAAAACTGATTAAGTATGAAACAATATCCATCAAAATACTGAAAACAAGACTCATCACAAACTTTCAATTCCATATTTTGCTTATGACCAGCATATTTATATTGTTCCTTTCTTCTGGTACCAAAATAGATGCAATTTCTTGATTCATCACCTCCCTTGCCAATACGAAAGGACCACTGCTGAATGAAATAAGCCAATCATATTGCATTTTTCGCGAATGAATGCATCAAATTGGCAGAAGCAAACACAGAACGGAATATGTTAGTCTGTTACAGCCATATTGGGTGTGTCTAGAAAAATCATTCCTCTTGTCAATAAATGTCACCTTTCGCCACGGGGAGCCTCGGATAATGACTACTTCCAGAGCATTCCACGCCCGCTACTACATAAGCAATTAATTTTAGGTTGCTATTCAGAAACAATCAAATGCGACGCTTTTATGATATGTTCAAAACTTCTCAAACCGAAAGCAATTTAAATAATTGCAACATTTCGTTTGAAAAATTCAAGAATAAATATTTCGTTGAATTTTTGCCTTCCAGTGACTTTTAAAAACATCAGACATTTGAAATTTTTTGCATTGAATTAATATATTAAAACGAAAGTGCATCAAATTTTAGTAAGATGAAGTGTTTTGTTGTATTGTATCTATAATGTGATTTCTCACGAAACAGATATAAATTTCAGTAAAATATAGATTATTTCACTAACATATTCTTTGTGGCATTATACAATGTTTCAATCATAGTAAAATAATCTCTTATTCTATTCCAAAGCTTTTAATAGAATATCTTTCATTTTAGGTTAGTGCGCACTACATTATACGAGTCGTTTGTTTGTATCTAAAATAGTTAAAGACATATTTTTTTCTGTTTCAGTAAGACTTCATTTAAGGAGTATTTTAATGGAACCTAGCAATAAAAGGCATTTTACTTAGGACTAAAATTGTTTCTGTTTTCGCCGTATTTTAGACAACAGGACACAACATCATATACATAAAGGTTTTAATTTCAACATAAAACCCTAATTTTGCAGAGGTATAACGTGAGAGCCTGCAAAGGCTTCCCAATAGACCTGATTCCTCTTAAATGGAGGTCTTGGTATATAACTTTGCTCACTCTATTTCCTACTTCTATCTGTTCAATCACGTGTCAACTCATGTGTTCCGGATCCTGAAAAGAATAGAAGACATGTTGATTGGTTTGGTTTGGTTTGGTGGTGTTTACTGGCGCAAAGAAGACATGTTGAAATAATATATATTAAATAATTAAAGTCCAAAATTCAAATTTAATTTAAAGTAAATGTAATGTCGTTTAAATTTTAAAATCTTCACAAAATCAAATAAGCAACTTAGAAAGTGTGAGTTTTTTGCTTTCTTTTCTTTTCACTGCCTTTTGTATTTTTCTTCTTGCACAGAGTTATTTCTTTCTGTGTACTAAACCGAACTTCAAGGCCTTATGATAAGTGGAATTCGATCGATCAAAGCTTTTCGAAAGATGAATGATGAATTGCAGGAAAAACAAATCCCCGTGAACGAAAAGACGATTTAAAAATTTAAGAAAGCTTCAAAAGACGATTCATAAAATCGTAATGAAGAATTTGTGAATGGCATCACGAAAATTACGCGATAATTTTACGTGAAAGGAGAGCTTACATATATAAATGGAAAAATCCAACTTAAAAACTGCACTGTCTAAAATTTGACGAAAAAATCCCATTTTGGACAACAACAAAATTAGTAACGGAAACTAGATACATTAGATAGTGCGATTTTTGCTACTTTTGAAAAGAAAAGAAATAAGTAAAATAAAAAAGTAAGGTTATAATAAGTAATAAATGTAAGGAGAAATACAGAAATATTATTTCTCTTTAAGAAGTGATTAATAGCTGTTTATGGAAAGTAAAATAATTGTTTGATTTGCATTCGTATAGAATTTCAACTTCCAGAACTTTATATACAGAAAGTACTCAGAACAGGAAAAGCAAGCTCATTTGTAGACAAAAGAATGAAACTCTTGGCAATGTTACAGAAAGAATGTTTTGTGTTGCCATCCAGAAAGTAACAATGTTTCTGCATTAATCAAATGTTTCAGCCGTTGATTTTAAAATGTTTTAATGTTTTTCCTTAAGAAAGTTAAATTTTAAACATAAGCATATTAAATGTTCCATTATGATAAAGATAATTTCCAAAATTTTCTAATATTCAATATTTGTTGTTCTTATCAAAGGTTTTAGAAAATAAACTCAATGTGTTTTTCTGTTAAACTACTACAGTCTGGAAAAACAGCTTGGATATTTAAAAAAAAACTATTGCGAAATTCTACAAGTCAACTATTTGGGTAATCCTGATTATTTTTATGCATTTTCGTTTTAAATTCCTAAACTATAGCCCATGGTACTAATTTAAATTTTAATAGACCTTACACCACTTATGTCATTAGTTTCACAATCCTAGTTAAATTTCTTTTCTAAACCACAAGCAATACATTTCAGTTATATTAAATAATTGGTCCCAGTTATTCAAGTAAGATTTTGGTACTTGAATAACTTTTTTTGTAAATTTCACTGTAACGGAAACTGTATATCAAAATCCCTCGAACATTGCACTGCACTTGTGGTTATGTAATCAAAATAAACACAATGGAGTGTCCGGTAAAAGTTTGTGGCAGTCAAAAAAATTTTCATTGGTTTTCTAATAGCAATCGATACAATAAGTGGAACAGAACTGGATTACTAAAATTTTTAAGAAGCAAACTGTGAACTGTGAGCATTGAACATACTTAATATTAGTGTTAAGAATAATAATGCGTTTATTCATTAATCATCAAGATCTTTGATAAATATTGGATTCTCTTTTGACACAGTATCTTCGTGAGCATTCATAGTATATCCATGTCATTCAGCTGAATCTTAAAGATATGCTTATGTTGGATAAGGAATAGACTGATAAAAGATAACTGCAATGGATTCGTTAAGCATAAGATATTCTCAAAAAGAATAAAATCCCCGTCTACCAACATTGTTTACTTTCCCGTATACGAAGTATAACAAAGAGAAAGTAACGTAATCGTCAAAAAAATCGAACTCGAGATTTTGACGAATCTCCACGTTTTAGACCTCCCTGATTCCGAAAAACACAATTTTGGAATTATGTCTGTCTGTGAACACGATAACTCGAAAACTTTTAGAGATACGGGGATGAAATTTGGTATGTGATCTTTACACATAATTTGTAGGTTTCTATCAAATTTTGGACAAAATCCGTCATTGGGAAGTCTGTCTGTCTGTCCGCGTTCATGTGAATACTATAACTCAAAAACTTGAATAGCTAGATAGATAAAATTTGGTACACACTTTTTTCATCATGAATGTAGGTTCATATAAAATTTTGCACCAAATCCGTCGAAGGGTTGATTGTCTGTCGGTATGTATAATCGCATACTTGTAAAAATTATATCTCCTAAACCCTTTGGTTTAGATAAATAAAAATTGGTATGACGGTTGCTAACATTAATTATAGATCTCTGCCCAAATTTCGTTTCAATCCGTTAAAAAAGGCGTTCGAATTGCATAATTAATATTTCTAATCCGATTCTCTATACGCATGCGTACTGGTAGCAATCTCTGTGCACTCGGAAGAGTTACGTCACTTTGTCCTTGAGCCGGAAAGAGTGGCGTTTTATTCGGTACGCATCTCTTTGAATTTGATCCTTTACCTAAATACTTTACAATCACTATAATCTACAATGAAAAACCTTCTTATGGTCGTTGGATCCTGGGTTACAGTATGTTCGAATTTTTTTATCCACGTGGGGGGGGGAGGGGAAACAGCACCTTTTTGGGGAAGTACACGAGAAAGTTTAGGGAGACCACTCCCGCTGGTTTATTTATTATCAATATACTCTTTATTTTTAAGAGTTAATATAGATACAATATTTTATTTTATGTAAATAATCACTAGTAGTTGTGTGAAAAGTAGACCTTGTCCCTATAAAAGAAAAAAAATCTAAGATCTGCTTTTCATGTCATTCCTTTAAAGATTTAGAAAAAAATTTTTCGAATGCGAATTATTTACAATAAGTCCTGCTTTTATCAGTTTTCACAAAATTACAATTAAATACCATTTGCTATTATCTGTATTTTGAAGGCATTATGAATGGAATTCCAAAATGATAACAAACAAAAAATGAAACGTGCTGCGGCAAATACGCAAAAAGACGCTACATATTCAACAGATGATCTTATTCAAATTTATGTGGCATGAACCCTTTGGCTAGAGTCATTGGAAAAATATACTTAAAAAGCTGAGTATTACATGCAATGGAACCATTAACACGGGCACCATCTTGAAGCGGAATCAAAAATAAAAATCCTTACGAATACGTCATTTTTAATGACTTAAAGGAACATTCATGCCAGATTCGAGGAAAATCGAACAGCGCTTTTGGCTTCATGGCAGCATAACAAACAGATTTATAGACAAACAGACGAAATGCCGAGCGATCGAGTTAAAACAGAGCACCGCTTCGCTCGATTAAATAAAATAACCAAGGAATTCCCATCTTAATATTTTTCAAACAGATAACTAACACATTTAATCCTGGCACGGCTTACTATTAATTAGTTCTCAAACAAGCACCAATTTTCCAGTCACCGACCACGTTCCGATTAATCAATTAAAATTTCGGTCTCCCATTTTCTGGTGTCAATAGACTGGATAATATATTTTTTCACGTTATTGTCATGGTTATGGTTGGTTGATAACGATGTTGTAATACAGACTGAAATAAATCGGTATTTATTGCTTCTTTTTTGCTTTAGATTTGCACTGATATTATCTGAATGCGATAAATTTTATATTATATAACACTGTGTTACATGATACGAAATGAGTTTATGAGGCACCTGAAAAAAACTGTTATTTATTGCTCTAATTTTGATTTGTATTCGCTGGGATATAATCTGAACTGCAATGAGTTAATATTGCGATACATTTTATAACTTAATGTATAACTATTTTCAAATAAATCTTTCATCTTACTAAACGATATAATGAACAATGTCTTAGAAAATTGTGTATTATTCAGTTAACTATATTGTAGTCATTATTCAAACAATAGTTCATATTCGCTGGCAAATGTTTTCTGATCATACTTCCACTATTCATAAATTTTGCCCCCCGAACATTCATAAATATTACCCAGTTCCTGGACATCAGAAATCAGTAAATATAACTTTTTAACAATGCATCATCTAGTATTTATTATTCCTCGTGCGTTTCATGGACATAGAGATAAGCAAATCCTATTACGGTTATCTCGATTAGTGGCTTCGATTTTCCTCTGAAAAAAGAAATAAATATGGCTTCATTAAAGAACCACTTTTCATCTAGGTGTTTTATCTAACAAATGAGAAATGAGTTAATGTACTTGTCTTTACTGACTTTCAGCATATAAAAAGAAAACTAATTTTGTTAAATTAAAATTAATTTCCTGTATAACAAAGTTATCGATAAGGTTTTATTGATAATCGGTAACCATGGTTATCATGATTAAACTAATTTCTATCGTTTTACTGAAACTGTCCTAACTCATTAAGTTAATATATGTCTCATTAGTTTTTATAGGCCCGCGTGATTAGGGTTTATCATTTAGTAATTATGTGAGAGATTTTTGTATAAAATTTAAAACCCAAGGTATGTTGATGTTTAATTCATAAATCATTTGCCTCTTGTTAGCGAAAATTAGGGAAAATAGTTATAATAAAGATAATCTATATCGTACAAGTTTCTAATCGTGCCAGTTTATGATTCTTAGAGGAAATTTATGAATGTGGAACTCTATTAACACCGAGTCATGTTAAGATAGTAATATACTTCTTTTATGTCGGTTTATATATTTTTCAAAAAATATGATTTTTCTCGATATTAAATTTGAAAACGATTACCCAAAAAGTTCTTGCACTTATTATTTTGCATTGACAATAATTATTTTCAAAAATGCAATAAACATTTGAAATATTTTCCTGTATGTACAAAATATACATGATTTTTTTAATCATATCTTTAATCCTACAATACATGATTTTATATTTCAGCAAAAGTTGTGTAAATCTATATAATTCAGGGCTATGAATGTAGGAAAATAATTGAGAAGTTTATTCTTAATAACTTAATTTCTAATTAAATTTATTTATTTAAAATGCATTAACTGTTTCACTGAAATTTCTCAACTAATAAACCTTCTTTCATCAACTGTAAATTTAAAAAGTAAATAATTTTACTATTCAGTTAGTAAATTATTCCGAAATAGTTTTTAAAATAACAAAAATAATAGTAATGCGAATAAGAAAGACCAAGCATCGCACAGTTACTACACGCTTCTTATTTTTAGGTAAACTCCTTACTCAAGAAATTTAGTTCTGTAGGATTGTTTCAATATTTTTAAAACTTCAATAACCTGAATGCACTATCAAAACACTCTCTGTATTATGAAGGAAGTAAAAATGTGAATTCTAGTATCCTACAGTCGGCAACCTAATTTTGAATTCACTTTCATTACCATGCGCTACGAAAATAAATCATCGACTAACAAAAAAAGTTCAGCAGAAAATAAATCGTTGCCTTTTTGAACAACATGAGACTCATAAATTTTATTTCTAGAAAAAATATTTTCTTATAATGATTTATGAAGGAGTGTATGCTTTAATTATGAATTATTATGAATTAAGTTCAGAATATATACTTCAAAAAAATTTCGGTTTTATATTAATTATTACAACAATTATTATAACTTATTTTTGTATTTTATTCATCGTTTTACGAGGCTTCAAAATCAATCAAATAAAGGCATAATAGCCTACACCAACGTTTGCAAATTATGGGTTAAAATAAATTATGATAGTTTTATTTTTGTTTTTCCTTCTTCTGCAAAATTATTTCATTCTTAATAATTTTGTCAATAGTTTTATTCCATAATTTTGTCAAATAAATTATTATTAGATATCAGAATAGATCAGATATTCGTTGAATCCCTTTAGAAGAGAAAGTCCGAAATCGCAAAAAAATATCCGCAAATTACATCAATACATTAATGGAATATCCTAGCATATAAAATAGAGTACAATGTTTTACTGATACTGAACAATAATGTACACTAGAAACACTAAATTTATTCAAAATAGATATATTTTACAAAATTAAAACTATTACTTCTTATTTTGGATGAACGTCATTAATTCCGATAACGATATTTTCTTCACAAAATCTTTCTTTTGTTTCCGAAACGAAGAAAGATTGAACCAATAAATTTTAAATAACTTCGTCATTCTAAGCAATTTACTCAACCTCGGAAGAGGAAATAAGCTCATGATTTTTCCATTTTTTTTAAGTAATACATGTTTAACAAACGAAAGAATTCTCATTTCAAATGAATAGTGTCAAAATAAAAGAAGTGAATATCTGAAAACACTCTTCATTTTTCACATTGAAAGCATTATTTATTCGCATTCAAATTAAATGGAAAAATTATGTTTAAAATTGATTGTCACTCAAGAGGGAAAATTCTTATTACTGACTTATTATTATTCAATGCGTTTAAAGAGTGTTTAACAAAGGCAATCAATTAATTAAATTAAATTAATGCGTGTAATTAGCATACCTATTCAAAGAGAATGCTTGTAAAATTAAAAATTTATGACTAAAATAATAAATAATCTGGTGGAATGAAATAGATAACGCCTAATCTTATAAATTTGGAAAAATTCTTTTCATTCCAAAATTTTCAAAGTAAGATTTCCACTTTATTATCTATATATATATATAATTCTAACGTGAGTGGCACACAAAAGAGGTTAATTTGCCTTTTGCCGATGGCAACGATCGGTTTGTTTTCAAAGCAAAACCGGTAGCCTCCTTCATGTTAGGCATAACTTCATAGTCATAGCCTGTTACTATATTCCTTCTGGTGCAAAATAATTTTTTCTCGAAAAAAAATGAGTCTAAGTAGAAGAATTCACAACATTTCTTGCAATCAAATGAAACTTTGGATGAAATTATTCAAAAGAGATCAGTTAGAAATGTAGCAGATGGGCTTAGGCGAGAGAGAAAGTTTGTCCCAGAGAAAGTTTGGATCAATGTCAAAATAGTTTAAGTCGGAGAAGATTAAATCGTGTCAATTCACAAATTGAGTTTTCACAGTTCTGTTATGATTTCCTTTGTGTTGTCTCTCGTTTCATCTAGAACGTTCTAATTATTCTTATTAACTGTAACTGTTCAGTTAACTGTATTATTAACTGTATTTTTCTAAGTCTGGAAAGTTCTAGCTGTTTCGTCAACTGTATGTAAGCAGATGTAATATTTAGTTCTCTGAATAAAATCTCGTGTTGAGATTAGCGTGCTTTGTCTTCACTCGACTTTAGCGAATACACACAATCTTTTATGAACACTAACTTCATCTACGCGACAATATTAAAAGCTGCGATAGTCTGCCTGCGAAAGTTAAAATGTCTGAAGAAAGCAACTTAACAATGGTAAAAGCACGCGGATATGATATGGTTTAAGATTTCAACAAACGGAAGCATTGTTGCAAATTGTGTTTAAATTAATTTTCAAAATTGATTAAAAGTCAGAGAAAAAGTCGTAGGGAAATTGAACGGGTGTCGCTGAAAGGCTTTTTTTTTTAATTTTAAGATGGTGTAAAAATATTTTCAGTTCAATGATATGCTCCAAATTTACGGCGGAAAAACGTTAAAAATTATCTTTTTAAACCCATTTACCTCTTTTAGGGGGATCTAGCAACTTTTTAATAAAGCAGTTAATCCTTCTAGGTGCTAAGGAACATGTGTGCCAAATTTCTTTTTAGTCCGTCAAGAGGTGTGGAATTGTATAGGGTTCAAACAAACAAACATTGAATTTTTTATATATAGATTCCCTACAAATTCCTTCCTTTTTTGCACAAAGCACTGTAAAACTTATAGAGTATTGATTTTTGCTTATTATGTTTATGGTTTTTTAATGAAACTAACTGCCATAGTTTGGAGACCCCTGTGGCTTTCGTTTAACAAACGCTTCGGTGAATGATCCTAAAATCAATGGCGTCCCAAAGATCGGTCAACCAGTCCGACAATCCAATTTAATTATGTTGTTAAGGATTTTATTTACATTTCTGCTGTTAAGACCTAACATAATTTTTCGGAGCTTAAAATTTTAAAATTCTTTTTAAGATCCGAAATGCCATTTATCCAGTTTAGCGTTGCCTTCCAAAGAAAGAAAGTAAATAAATACGAACAAATAAATAAACTGGATTACTTAAATCTAAGTGAGATAACAGAGAAAGTTTTTGAAATTAAAGCAAGTAAATTAAAGTGATATCAATTTTGTTTCTCTTTTATATTAATATTCCTGTGTTATAAGTTAAATACTGCCAATAGATAAAATTGAGTATTAATAAATGTTGAATATGTTCCTTTCTTGTATTAAAAATTAAATATTTTATTTATCTGCTCAATTTTTTATTTACTGGAACATCGCAAAATATTTACAGATAGATAGATACAAATGGCAAACTAGGAAATATATAGTAACATTTAAAACTATAGAACTTCCTTGTTCTTTTCTTTACTTAAATCTTTACTCAATGAATGCATCATATACGATGACTGTCGCTAGACTATAATAATAAGATATGTAAGAGTAACTTTAAACAAGTGCTAACAGGTTTCCTTCCACTACATATGCATGAGATGAAAGTCGTTCGACTTCCAAGTTGAGAGACTAGGTGTCAAGAAGTCCGTATGAATTAGCATGTTAATTTCAGAAACTGGCTCTGAATTAGCATATAAATTATTTCAATTAAACCTGTGTTTCAAGTACATTCTTTAGAACATCTCTCTACAGGTTCCGTTGCTTACAAGATAGACAGATGTCTCAAGAAGAAGTGGACAAATTCACTTTAATATTTCTGATTTAATCTAAAAACAGGAGAAATTAATGTTTTGATGCTTAATTTTTATTCAGATATTTGCGAGTTGAGTTAAAACTCATTCCCCATTACTTAAAAATATGGAAAGCATTTTCACTTATTTCATTTTATTCATATTTACATCAACATTAATATTTTCACGTATATTATAGCTCATTCATCTTGTAGAGACTCGAAGCGGAGAGCAATTCTTTTATTCTAAGATAAAATTATTTTATTCTAAGAAATGAACTCACACTAAATAACAAGCAATACAAATAAATAAAAAATTTTAAAAAGCTTTTATAATAGCTAAAAAATAGAATATAACATTTTTATCAAAAAATATGGACGTCAGCTCAAATTCGTGGAAACTTGAAGCTCTCATAGAAATACTCTAAACAAATCAGAATTTTAATCATATTTATTACACATTTTAATTTTTAATGAGGGTTTACGAATTCTCTTTCTTGTCGCTTAATTTCTTTATAAACGAACTTTCTGTTTTGTTTATTTTGGATTCCCAGAACTCCCGTACAAAGAATTCACTTCCGTTTTCCGGAAACCCTACAATTTAAGCAATCGCCAAATCAATTTCGATACTGTATCACAATTTAACCGTCAGTGATTAACTAATTCGTTTGGTTAAAAATTTAACCTCCAAACGAGCATTAGAAAATCGTAAAAAAAAGGGATAACCGAAAATTATGGCAGCCTTGCCACAAAATAAAGCTCTTATTTTAAGCAAACATTACCGCAATAGGAACATCAAATTTGACATCTTCAAAGTGCCCTTAAGCCGTAACATTAAAAAATCTACTTTAAACGTTAATTAACATCTTTAAACAGAGTGTTGAAATTTTGAGGATTCCCATTGACGATGCATTGCACTGGAAGTCGACCGGTATAGCGGAAGTTCTACATTACCCCAAACTCATCCACAGGATCATTTTCAGCGCCTCTTGCTTATATGATTTTAATTTGACACCACATTTTTTGATAACAAAAAAGTTATAGTCTGCTTTTTAGTACGCTAATGAACCGTATTTTTTACTTTATCTTATACGAAGTATACAAAGGGAAAGTATTGTAATCTTCAAAAATTCGAACTCGAGATTTTAACGAATCTCCACGGTTTAGACTTCCCTGTGTCCAAAAACACAATTTTGGAATTATGTCTGTCTGTTTGTGTGTCTGTGAACACGATAACTCCAAAACTATTAAAGTTACAGGAAGACATTTGTAGGTTTCTATCACATTTTTAACAAAATCCGTCCACTGGAAGTCTGCCTATTTTCATATGAACATGATGACTCAAAAACTAAAATAGCTGGACAGATAAAATTTGGTACACAGTTTTATCATCAGGAATGTAGATTTGTATCAAATTTTAAACTAAATCCGTCAAAGAGTTGAATGTCTATCGGTCTGTATAATCTCATGCTTCTAAACGCTATAACTCCTAAACATAATGACTTAGATAAATGAAATTTGATATGCGGTCTTCTAACCATGATTGCAGACTTGTCTCCAGTTTTTGTTTAAATCGGTTAAAAAAGGCGTTGAAATTGCATATTCGGTTTTTTCCCCATTTTACGACGCAAAAAAAAAGGCGCGAACGCTGGAGAGTTTTCCCCACCTTAGGAAATGTGTGTGGGAATGCCGCACGTTGCAGGCGCGCGGTGCATTCCCCACCATGTTAATCGTATGCGAGAAAGTTTCGGGGAGGTCACTCCCGCTGGTTTAAAATTATTGTGTACTTTCTATTCAATATTTTTTGTTTCACTACTTTTCAGAATTCATTGTATTGAATATTATAGAATCTCAATTCAATTTTCTGAAATTCCTTTTATGAATGGCGCCCTCGTGAAATATAAAAAAAAACTAATTTAATCAAATAACTGATTATGTAGGTCTGAAAGCATAGCATTTTCATTTGATACACACAACTCACAAAATTTCAGAACTTTAGTATATTAAAAAGTAAGTAAAACAATCGATTACAAAAATTAAATTTAAATAAAATCTTTAAAAAATTTGATATACAAGTTTAGTTAAGTTCATGCTTACTAATTTTGTAAGAGTCTAGCCTTTTATTCTTTATTTTTTTAAAGCAAATATTTTTTCTGTAGTTATGAATAATATTTGGTTGTGAAATTATTTGAAATCCAATTTTCTAAATTAACTTATATTTATTCTTTACATCACACATAAAAATATTCTATAGATTGCACCTTTCAGCTGATATGAGGTATGGGAGAGTAGCATTCTTTCATCCTTTCTGTAAGGGTTGCATTCTTATCCTTATCAGATTGCCATTTTATGCATGGAGTTGTTAACGAAAAGGATTCAAGTTCAAACACAAAGTCACATCCACAGGTTGAGTCAATAGGTGCAGACAGTTTTTTGAAAAGACGTTAGAATATACACAGAGATGCCTTTATATGACTTTTTCTCTTATTGTAATGGTTTGTAGTGCTTTTTTTATCCTTACAGAGAATTTAGCCACGGTTTGCGCAAAAGTTGCAGTAATCTTGTTCTGCAAGCGTACAGCAAGTTTGACAAAGAGCAGAATGCAAGCCTTAAACATAAGTTATTGCAGGACGACAAGTCGCCACGCGTCAACTTGCGGCAAAGCTTGTTGCGTCAAACCAGCTGCAAACACTGCAGAAACAAAGAAACTATTCCTAAACCGGCAACCCTCAATGGCTGTGCTTTGATTGCGGAAGACAGATTGCGCTAATACATCATCTACACATTTTATTTAAAACTGTCGTCATGATTTCATTAATTTTTAAATTTTTTAGCGTTGGGAATATAATTTGAAGTCAAGGAAAGGCGATTTTCGATAATAACTACGTTTTGCTAGTGAATAAATTAGCAGAATAGGGTTCAAAAGTATTACTTTAAAAAATATGGGACTAAAGCAAGTATTATTTTCAACAAACATTGGCTGTTTTCGGTTTAATTTTGTTTATAAAAATTAGGTATTCAACATTAGAAAAAGACGATTTATAGTTTTCTCTACGGTGAGTTCTATATTTAGTAAAAAAAGATGGAGAATTTTTCAAAAGTAATTTTTTTATAATGAACCTAGTTACCTTTTTTAAGTATCATTGATTTTTTTGAATTAATAAAAGAAGGACGAGTCTAGGAGATGCTATTAAAATCGGATATTTTTTAAAACAGAAATAGTCAAAACCAGATATATACAACAGTATCCGGGTCATTGGTGTGTAAGTAATAGCTCGTGTCAACTTTGCAGCAAATTTGCATTACAGGAGGGGTGATAGATTATGCGTTGTTTACTTTGCAGGAAGTTGGTTGCAAAGTTGTCGCGTCAGTTCGCATCATGACAAGCTAATATCAAGAAAAAAGTGTATACATGCTATCTGGGAATTTTTTTCACAATTTATTTTAATCTAGTTTGTTTTTTTGTATAAAAGCATGTTTCTCTTTTCCCGAAGCCACTCCGCGCTTTTGCGCATGGGCCAATCTGAGTAATTTTATCAAAAATAGGGAAAGTGAAGAATGGAAGGGAGATGTTTACATTTTACTTAGCGTGAGTTAACAAGAACTTTCAGAAATGCGCTCATCTGGCTCATTGCCTGACACCCCTTTCCGATGTAAAATCGTCCAAAGTGCTAATTAGGGATATTAAAACAGACAATACAGAAAAGGTGTTTACACAGGAATATGCTGGACTAAACACATGGTAAGGTACACGAGACCAGATCACCGTGGCAGTGGTAAACAGTGATCTTAGAGCGGAATTCGACCGACTTTTTTTCCTGTGGACGAACTTTTCAGAGACGATAAGTAAACTTTCATAATTGGCGCTTATGAGAATAAAACCAAGATGTAAGGTGCATAACAGCACTTGTATCAGCATTTGGCGGACATGAACATTGGGAAGATTGTTGCCGTTTACTGGTTTTACGGTTCGATCGGATATTCTTGGTGGAACATTTCCTGAAGTTGGTCCAGCAGCCACATTTCGGCGTGGAGGGGGGGTGCCATGAACATACGGGATCGTGCTCTTTTTTTCATTGCTTTTATGGTCGCAGAGTTGTTTTATGATCCTTTCCTATAAAATGTATTCATTTGTGTACGACTGAGCTTTTCCCTAAATTTTATTACGCTAAGAAACTAACTCTATATAACTTTTTTAAATTACAAAGCTGTTGTTTGAAATAGAAGCCCAGATGCATCTTCCCATAATATCTTAAATAAATCAGGTTTCTGATGTCGAAAAAACCATTATAATGTCAATGTTAATCGGAACAAAAGCATCATATTATTAATCAATATTATAAAATTTTCAGAACCTTTGTCATTTCTTTGCAATATGTCATCATATGAATATTTTCTGGTCATAAATCGCAAATAACAAAAAATTAAAAAGTATTTCAGCACCAATACAATTTATTCCTTCTTGATATTTCTATGTTTCTATAGTCTGTAATTTTAATACAGTATATAATAAGAAAATTCAATAAAATTCAGTAATTAATATTATTTTATTCTACAAAAGGGTGGGTTTTTTTTTCACAAAACACTCAATATAGATACGATACGCTGATAGAACTTTAAGTTTAATTGTATGCTAAGTGTTTTACTCAATACTTTCGCGACTTTATCATGACCCACTTTACTGATGCGGTCACGATAAAATGCTTCAAACCACCACTTGGGAATTTTTTATATTCTGCACACACACGTGCTTTATAAACATCAAAACCTAATCCATAAGCGTTCGTTGAAAAAAAGTTTGGCTATTGTAAGTAACATAAATAATTGTTATTCCAAATATGTACAAACAATATGAATTTTGTAGAATGAAATCTGTATATCGTATAGCATCCAGCTCCTTTAAGAGGAAAATGTGTTTCCATAAGATTTATCTCTATTGAAAGTATATAAATATCCTTTTTTTTTTAAGTATGTCATTCTTCTTAGAATCAGCGTTCTGTAGAAAATGCCCGAAAATGTTCTCTTAAACTCTTACAACCTTAAGAAAAAAAAATGTAGAATAAATTCCATGCTTTCGATCGTGATTTCCTCGATTCATATTCTATCATCTATATTGTGTTTAAATCTTGATCCATCGAAGCAAAACTATTGACTTCGTTTTGAGCAAAAACTGAAAATTATTTGATTACACATAATAAAATTTTACCAAATGTTAAATAAAAATAATTTCAAAAACAACATATACATATATTGGTATTCAAAAGAAATTTCCTACAAGTGTCCACTGCCAATTATCTTCTTAAAAGACTTCAATACCATTTCAAAATTAATCCTTATTTTAAAGATATTAAACTTTTTTTGATTTACATCTTGTCAAAAAAATTTGTTCTCAATCATTCTCTCTAAATGGAAGAAGCCTCTTCGTTCCCGCAAATGACTTCCGGCTAGATATTAAACTCCTTGTCATAAAGTTGGAAAGTAGTAGACATTATATTAGGATTATAAATTTCAATTTGTGTCATATTTTTCCATTAAAGTTGTTTCTTTGATCTTAGAAAAGAAATACATTATGAAGGATTCAGCATCAAAAGCTTCCGAGAGAATTATTCTTTGGTGATCAGTTTTTTCGGTAACCATTTACATCTGTCTCAATTAGAGGCCTATCGTTAAAACACCTGGCATATAAATATCAAAACAATGGCCGGATGGTCCATTAAGTAGAATAAAGATTGCAAAACGACATTTGCAGCGAGGTTTTTGTTATAAATACATGTTTTATATAAAAAGAATAAAAAAAATAAAAGAAGCCACATTTCAAACTGAATTACCGATATTTCTTTATTAATAAAAGTATGAAATATTAACTTAAACTTATCACATATTTGGTATATGAAACTTGGGCAGATGAACAATAAAAAATTGAACAATTTTACATGAATTTCATCTAATCTGTATAAGTAATGCGATAACAAAACAAAAAACTTCTTAAAATAATAATTTTGGCAGAAAAAGAAAATAAACAATGTTTTCTTTCAATCGTACAAAATTTCGAAACCAGAGCATCTGAGTGTGATGAAAAAGGTTTGTTAAAAGTAATAAATGGGTTAATGAGAAAAAAAAACTGTTTTTTATTGAATTTATTTTCTGGCTCAATCTGCAGTTAACCCCTTAGAGGATCGCATTTTTTGCTATCTAATAGATGACCCTTTCTGTTTTGGAAAGGGGCTGTCGTTTGATCATCTAGAAGAGCTGCAAATTACGTTAGATGCTTATGGATTCTACGTAATTTTTTGTCTCAAATTATAAAAGCTAATTAATGATTAAATTTTAGTTTAAAAACCTAAAAATGCGATAATTCGATGCACGTCAATATGACGGGGCGCGAGACTTAAAGGTGTTAATCAAGCAATAAAGTAATACACAAAAAACATTCGAAGATTTTAATGGTCGGCACATTTAAATAAATATTAATTTAAATTAATTAATTAATTAATAATTAATTAAATAAATAAATAAATAATTTAATTAAATATTAAATAAATATTAATTATTAAATTTAAACTTTATGTTTCTCAAAACCCTTGCATTCATTTAGGGCTCTACTTGTTAGTGGTGACACCCTTATGGTTTGAGCCAGCGTCAAATGTTCAGATATGAAATTGATATTCCATTCTCTAAGCACAACACAGGATGTTTGGCAGGCGGCGGTAAAATTTAACGAGGTCCCATTCACTTTGGGGCTGTCATTCTCAATCTGAGGATATTCCGATTATACGACGCAGATTTTATAGATGCGTTATGTGAAGGCTGAATATTATCACTTCCATTTATTGCTAGAATGTTTATTGAATTTATTAAAATTTATATTTCGCACCACCTAATAAGTGTAACTCATAATCAGAGGCCTTTCTAATATTTAAAACTTCTCTTCACATCTCTCCATTATTCATAACCTTCCTTTCAACTTATATAAAATTCTTTCTCATATACCGAGTGGTGACAGCTGTAGATATAATCTCTCAGAGAGAGAAATAGTTCAATTAGGAAACTGTATCCTTTACTTAATCACGCGTGCTAAGAAGGCCAAGGATATTCCAGACTGGCTCTCTAGTTTATTTCCTACTAGCAGTACGCGCACGTTGCCCGTGGAATCAGGACTTTAACAAAATGAAAAAAAAAGAACCGCCCACAATGACATGAAAAGTTTTGAAAACAAAATCAAATAAAAGATACACATTTTGGAGATTTTCCTCCTTATTTTCACGCTACAGTACAGGTACGTTAATCAAAATAATATTACAAAATTGGAACGTGAAAATGATTATTATACAGCAACAAAATATAAATAAAATCCGAAAATAATAATAGAAGTAATTCAGGTGAAGGTCGCGAGCATTATCCTTCGCGTCAACCAATCAAAATTGGCGTAATGTTCCGAAGAAGTGCCGCTTTAGGGAACTCTGATCGAGAAAAATAACTCGCAACGGCCCAGAAAAAATTAATTAAAAAAAAAACGATAAAAGGTATTTTAACCATTCTTGTTTAAATCCATTAGAACCGTTCTAGTTATAAAGCTAAAAAAATTTTAAATAATAGTGTTATTAGAGAAGTCGGATGCATGAAATTTAAAAACAAAACTAACATTTAGATAGCAAAACTGACTATTTTTAAAAATTCAAAATTCAGTTATTAATTAAGTTAGAAATTCAAAACTAACTTCATTAGAACGGAAATCGCGTTCTTTCCGATGGTGTATCTATTTTTGTCGTACAATTATTCGAAACCAATCTATTGAAATCGGTGCGAAAATCAGCAAGTAACACAAACATTAAATAAAAAAAATTCTAGATTAAAATTTAAAATTTCGGCTTCGAGGTGCGACTAGTCCTGTTTTGTGCCAAATTTCATGGCTGTAAGTGCGATAATTCGTCTGGACATCGCAGACAAACACACACACGCACGCACGCACACAAACATTGCCTTTATATATATTAGAGACTAGACCGGAGTAAATAGAAAAATGTTTTATTTTTATTTTATTTTTTGTAACTGAACCATCCTTCTTCAACAATCCACTTGAACCATCGTATAGTTAAAACAAATCTTGACAATATCAGATAAAATTTTTTACGGATGAGACAGAAACTTATTTTGATAAAAATCAAAGGGATAATCAGACAAATTTTTTCAAATAAACGAAAAAACAACGCAATTAGAAAAGTAAAGTCGGAAATATTAAATAGCGTAAAAAAATCGAAAAGGCTTTCAAAAAAATTACTTTCCATTCATCAAATCTTTCAGTTTGAGACAATAATGAAAAAAGCCATCACTATGAGAATTAAAAAAGGCATTCAATTAAAACATAAAAAATTGTTGCGTTAGACAAGATAAATCGGTAAATGAGAAATTTTTTAGCACTTTCAAATTAATATTACATATTCCATTGATTACAGGTCAGCAATGGGCATATGACAAAATTAATTTTTTTGTCACCAATAAAAAACTTCAATTTAAGATATGGTCAATTATTTTTCCCAGACAAAATTATTCTAGTTATAATTAATTAATACTATACACATAAAAACTCATTTTAATAGTTTTCACATTTATGATCGCCTGGTTGAGTTGTTATAATTATTTACATTAAGAAATTAACGATCGAGGATAAAATTATTGTTTCGAAAATTTGCCAAGCGATTCGTAGTTTGAAAAACTGAACGAATACAATCTAAACTGAGAAGGGAAGCGTATCAGCTGTGCGAAAACATCTATTGTATCCGGTTGAATAAATTTTATATAAGTAATTATTATATATTTTAAATAATTTTTTTAAAGTGTTGTGTAGAAATTTAGTGTGTGTGAAATTTGTTGGGTACCTTATTTTTTTCTATTGTATGTGATTTAAATTACATTTTGCATTAGTTTCAGAACTCTAATTTTATCTCTAATAAGCGAGATGCTATGAAATATTAAGTACGTGAGCATCTATAAGCAAACAAACTTGCCACATGAACAGACACAAGTTTTTTAGCAACAAATATTTTATGTTAAATTTTGTGGTATATTTACAAAATATTAGTTATAGCCAGAATGTTAGTTCTATCAATTCAATAGAAACCAACCAAAGTTTTTAATCGAGTGCTCCGATTCTAATGATCATCGAAATTGAAAGTGATTTCTTTGCTTAACCTAAACAGGCACCTTCATTTCCAGAATAAACTTTTAAACTAGTAATATGTACCTATAAAAATTGACGTAACCAACAGTAATGATGGAGTCTTTGTATGTTACTTTTTTGCTGATGCATTTCACGTGTGTGAATTTTTTAAACTTCAAATACATTCTCCACAAAAAAAAGCAGGAATTAATGAATAAAACATGAAACTCCATAAGATTCTTCGAGATACTTCCTTTGAAAAGTTATTTCGAATTGTATAATTCTAGTTCTTTTCTTCAAATCATTTTAATAGCTCATATCATTCTTAAACTCATATTGAGAAAGAAAACATTTCTTCGTCATAAATCAAACAACTTAAGCTTTACAATAAACTCATATCTAATAAACCCTAGATAACATTTTTCATTTTAAAGTTTACCTTGCCACTTGTAGAAAAGCAGTATTTAACACTAATGGGAAAATAACAGTCCCAGCAGAGGTTCTTAAATTACTTTGAGATTCTCCTTTTTTTTCACCGAAGTGACGCCCTAAACGCATAGAATATTCGCAGAATTATTTTTCCTTCCATTATTTTAGGTGTTGCGTATTCACAGCCGCCGCCTGTGAAATTAGTTTGTTTCTTGGTAGAACTGTGATTTTCGTGTCTCATAGCTGCTCCAAAATTGCTTTCCATTCAGAGCATAAAGAATTAGAATTTATTCAATTTGTTCCTCAAGCTCTCCGTTATAATATGCATCCTGAATTATAAATTCGCAAAATTTAGATGCTTTTCATGATTTAGATCAATGATATTTTAAATTTCATGTACAGCTGCTCCTTAGGTAATTAAATTGCCTTTATATCACATAACAAGGAATTCTCTTTGTCACTAGGCACATAAAATAATTAATTCTTTTCCCTGAAAAGTAAATGCATTAATATATTTCAGCTCATCAAAACAGTCTCAAAAGGATATAATATTATGTCTTGTAATTCAGTCTAAAAAAAAATTGTATTTGATTTGAGCATTCTCCGAATTAACTTTGGTCTTTTCTAATCCATTGAGCATGTCTTTTTTTCTGGAGGAATTAATTACATCTACAAATCAAAGAAATGAGAATAAGAAATTTTTGAAGAATAATTTGCATTCCTTTCAATTGGCATATGCAATATATAAGAAAAGCAGATTTTATTAATTTCTAAT
>BGPR01015452.1:0-36631 GCA_013235015.1 Araneus ventricosus
CTGGCAAGAATAAAATTACGAAACTGGTATTATTATCTGGCTTAAATGATTTAAATTATGGCTTGAAAGTTTCATCTTGCTTCTTTTAACCCTATTTAGGCGGTCACCATTTTTTCTTTTCATGTCAGTCGGGTAGTAGGAGTTATACCAAGGGCCATGGGAAGGCTATGTGGGTAAAACATACTTTTTTAGTTTACGAAAAAATGCCTAAGTGCAAGCAAAATCCTTAATGCTACTGTCGAGCAGAATGGTTTGGCGGAAGCCATGAATCTTGCAATTTCCAAGGGGGCAGCGGTGGCTTTTTGGCAAGGTCTTGACTTTGGGGCCGGAGGGTTTTAGGCTAAACTTCTAGCTTGAATTACGAACTTCAAGCAGCCTGTTCGTTTGGTAGTAGGAACCACATACCAATTTCACATGACGCTATTACCACAAAATAAATGTAACATCGCATATAATCTAACTTCTAACAGCACGTTGCCTTAAACTGAGTCGGGACGTAACTTACGCCTCCCCCCGGCCGGTTCTAAAAGAGCCACAATGGATTCCAAAATTTATCACGTAAGAAGTAATGATGCTTTCGATTCCAGGAACTCTTTCACCTTACCTATTCTTTACTCATATTTATTCTATACTTTCTTTATTTTTTTGTCGTAATCTTGGGGGTCCTGTAAATTTTATTTCTGCATGAATAAACTTATAATTCTTCATAATATAATAAATAAATTTATTACATTTTTCCTCTTCTAATAGATAAGAATTTTAAGAAATTAATTTTAATTAAAATATTTAAACTCGAAATATGTAAAACTGGAATTTGGAAGACACTTGTATTGCAGAAAATCTCTCATGTATTTCTTCACCATTCATAACAAAAAATTATCGAAAAAATCCTATGGATTTCAAGAAGCTTCATTCAAATTTAATTACTGCAAAAAAACATTTTTTAATTAAATTTTTCTTTAGCATCAATTTTCTTCAATTTCTTATTTATTTCTAAAGTTTTATCTCGCCAAAAAATTTTCCGCTGTCGTAAAATGTTTGAAACTCTATTTTTAGCTCAACTGGTGCTGCCTAACTCGACAGTTCTCTTTCAGCTTAAAAACTTAGTAGAGAAAGGAAGGGAAATTCTGCGCTCTGTAACTACGCATGCGCTCCGGCTGAATTCGACGCTGTAACGATACTCAGTTCTCCTCCTTTGCGCATCATTTTCATGTAGAGCAACAATTAAGATAGGGAACTTTGTTTTCTGCCTCAGTTATTCATAGCGGCTTATCTGAAGATTGAAATCGTTTAATGTAAAATTGCTGTTAAATTGTTGATAGATTTAAAAATTAAATGTGAATTAAAATAATATTTCACAATGGAAAGAGTTGGAGTTGTTACAATACCGCAGTCCCTATGCACGAGCAGCCCTGTTCGAAATCCGTGAAAGTTTAAATGATTAATTTTATGTATTTTCTTTGTATCGCCGGATTTTGGTATTGACTCGAAAGTTTTTCAAAGGTATATCAGGTTTTAAAGAGTACATTAGGTTAAGGATAGAGTTTTTTGAAGTAAAAAAATCAAATTAAAAGTTATGACCATAGTAATGAAATCTAAAAACTAAATGTATCCTAAGGGTGTAACAGCAATAATAGGTATCGACTTTTCGCAATTAAAAGTGCATTCCTGAGATCTTTCACTGTTTAGCGAACCTTAGTTTTTTCCAAATTTCTCCTGATTATCCTTGAATGCTTGCACTACAGTGGATGCCGATTGTAGTGATCACTTTGGGTCCAAGACAAAGTGATCACTTCATCCGTATGATCTGTACTTCCAGAAATAATACAAATCTATAGCTATACAAGGATAGCAGAAATACAGGCCACGCAACTTTGATGATATGTACTTACTCGACTTAATTGGAAAAAAGAAAATCGACACAATGTGCGGATTGAAAAAAATGCATACATAATTACTTTTTTCCGCTTTCTAAAAGTGTTATCAAGAGTAACCTGTTTTTCTATAAAGAAAATTTTAAAGCATTCGTTGAATGGACCATCTGTTCAATGGAAAGCTCATAAAAAGATTCTCCATTGTATTGGACTTAAAGTACAAAAGCTTGCAGAGTTTCTTGGGTTAAAGTTGCTGTCTTGTTTGGCACGTCTTCGTCATTGTACTCAAGTTCTCAGGCATCATCTCATTGAAACTGATACCAACAAGCGAATTATTGATCGCGATAACTGGCTGTTTTTCTATCTATTCAGATACGAGAGGTCAGCTCCAATCCATTTTTATCAATAAAACCGATTAATATTTAAATTCGTGATAAAATGAAACTAAGGAACACAACATTACATAGATATCGTAACACACTATATGTTTTAAATTTCTTTTATTAACACATGCAGCATACTTTAGGCACATTCATCTTTATATACTACTTGACTTTGTAAATACTTATATATGTAATATTTTATACAAATATAAATAGTTATGCTTTATTTTCAGCGCTTTGCGCTCAAAAATTTATTCAGGCGAAAGTGAAAATTGTGCAAAACTTCCAGATCTATCATAATTTCTGAAGAAAAAAATCAGATTTTTTGGAAAGATTTCAGTTTTGCAGAACTTAATTGTTTCTTAATTAATAGGTGTGCAGAAAGAAGTGCTTATCAATTGTAAAATGTGGATCATTACTTTTAAGATGACATTTAGTCTATGATGGATTTAAATTCTGCCATCCATAATTTAAAGCAAGCAGAGATAATTTTTTAAACGCGGAGATGTCCTCTTTTGTAGCGAGAACACAAAATGTCAAATTTCCTCGAACCTATTCTTAGTACATAAAACAAAATTTATAACTTTGGGAATTTTTTCATCAGAAATTTTTTACATCAGAAAAGGGCGTCTCCTTCGAAAATGTTTAAGTTAGTGTAAAATAGCTACTTTTGTTTTAATTTACGATGAGTGATTCTAGGTAGGTACATTTTCTTTTCCTTCGCGATGTGTACATAAAAGGGCGGTGAAAAAAATCATTTAGTTCTGCATTGACACATTTACAAAAACGTTACCACTCTTTTAATATCAAACTTTGTAATATATATTTTTTTACGCCTGCACGCTCAAAACTAAAACGCATTTTAAGATTTCTTTAAATTAAAGCTTAGACTTTTATGTCTAAGCTGGTAAATAAAAATTAAAAATTAAGCTATAATTCTTTGAAGCGTCTACGTAAAGTAACAAATATACCTCATTTTTCATTTGCAGGAAAAAGCACTATTTGTTAATTTAATGAGTGTATTCTTATTGTCGTAATAAAAACTGGGTTGAATTTGTGCATATGACAGTTAATGTTTCCGCAATCTATGTCTCTTTCTTTAATAGAAAGATATGTTAGGGTTTCGATCTTGGAATTTCTTCCTTTATCTTGCGACTTAAACATTTACACCTTTTGTACCGCTTAAAAAATTTAACACGAGCTTTTGTATAACGAAATAATTTCTAGTTTTTATAACAGACGTGGAAAAAAATATAAAATCGCTATAATACATGACAGCAGACAAGAAATATATATATATCACATTTTTTGAAATGTAGAGATACTAAGTGATTTAAGGAATTCGCACTAAAATACATTTAAATTTTATTACATTATGCAATATTTTATGAGATATTTGAAAACATATATTCAGTTGTAGTTCTAAAAAACTAAAAAGACGATGTGAGTTATATTTTAGTAAATTATGTGGGAATTTCATTTTTCTTTCACTTGTATTAATAATCGATTCATAGAACCAGAGAGAGCACGAAAGGTGTCCGTGTCAATTTTGTTTCAGAAACTTTTAATTGTGGTTTTTAGATCAGACTTGTTTCTGTACTTTTGCCCATTCTTGCAAACATCTTGAGAAAAATGCCCGAAAGGGTTTCCTTTGGATTCACGTCGGGATTGTGAGTAGACCATTGAAAAGATTTTACCTAGTTCGACTTCATACAGGAATTTGTAGAGTGCAAAATAAGCGCAGTTGCATTGCCTTGTTGAATTGCCCAGTCTCCTGATGTAAACAAATCAGCAACTCGACAGAAACTTTCTGCCAGAAAATCCTGATTTAACAAAGAATTTATTCAAAAAAACAATTTCAGTTGCATCACAGACTACAAATGCGGCAAAAGCCATGGCATATGACTCTCGTAATTGTTTATGTATATATATATATATATATATGATCTTACATAAACAAAGTAAACAAGGCATATCATGAAACCAATCCTATACTAAAAAACTAAAAATTCATAACTTAAACCAGTGGTCCCCAACCCCCGGGGCGCGGACCGTTACCGGTCCGTGGATCAAATGGTACCAGGCCGCCCAAGGAACATTAAATTATTTCCATTTTTATGAACTTTTACTCAACTTGACTGTCTTGCTTTAAATCTTGTGATCGATTTCTTACCCATTTCCAATCGAGCGATACACTTTGAATGTGGTAACCTCACGTATGTGTTAACGACGACGCAGCCTGTCAATCATCCCCATTTCGGAGCGATTCCACACTTTGTCTACAGATATATCTGTCAGCATTTTTTGTTTGCTTTTTTTCTCTGAGGAAACACTATATTATCTTTTTTTTAAATTTATTTTATGTTGATTCATCAATGGGCATGCAAGTCCATTAATATTAAATAGAAGTTACGTGGTTTACTTTCTTTATAATTAATTCATGCTTAGTTCTTGTTAAAAAGATTCTTTCTTTTTCGAACTTAATTCTAGCCGCCTGTGTCTGCAGGCGGCTAGAGAGGCTGAAAGCGGCAGTGGCGTTGTAGCTTTGGTAAAGAGAAGGTATGTATTCGCTCTTCTCTCTGTTAACCGGTACTTTCTCATGTTTAATACTGCTTGCTGCACGTGTGTATTGTGTTTGAAGTTACCGCTGGCAGCACATTTCAGTGACAAGGTATGGGTCGCAAAACTGGCTTACCTGTGTGACATATTCAGCCTGTTCATTGAGCTCAATCTGTGCCTTCAGGGGAAACTGACAACTGTTTTAAGTTGGCAGACAAAGTAGCTGCATTTAAAGCCAAACTGGAGTTGTGAGAACGGCGCATGAACAGAGGCAATTTGGACATGTTTCAGACATTGGCGTTGATTTAAGGCGAGACTGAGCCTGAACATTCATTCTCCCAGTTGTTGCACGATCACCTGTCTTTGCTTTTAAAAGAGTTCGAGCCCTACTTCCCAACCACAAAAGACCCACGAACTGGTAAGGAATGGATCTGCGACCCATTTGTCAACAAATCAGACGAATCTAGCATATCTGTGCCAGAAGAAGATCAATTGCTGGAGATTTCAAATGACGACGGACTTAAAACTACGTTCGAGACAACAACTCTGCCGGTGTTCTGAATTAAAGTAATGGCGGAATACCCTGAGATTGCCACCAGAGCACTGAAATCCCTATTGCCATTTCTGACAACCTATCTGTGTGCATTTATGCAGTGACAGCATCCAAAACGAAAACAACGGAATAAACTGGACATAAGTAGCACACTTCGGGTGTCATTGTCTCCTATTACCCCCAGATGGAACCGTCTCGTTGCAAAGAAACAAGCTCAGGGTTCTCATTGATTTACCGTCCTCGTGAGTTAAAATTTTAAATCAATTTATATTCATTTTTTGATGTAACTGTATTTTATTTTGAATATGTTTAGGTACTCGTTTATTAAAAAAACAATTATTAAAAAAATGTGTTTTAATGTTTAAATACAATTAAATTAAAATTATTAAATCAAAACAATCTAAAATATGAACACTCAACGTTCCCCCCTCAGCGGGCTTCGATAAAATTATCAAACGTCGACAGGTCCTCGGCGATAAAAAGGTTGGGGAACACTGCACTATAAGATTTTTAACACATACAATTTCACTTGCAATATCTTTAATCCACAAAAGATCTTGTACTCCTTTACTCAAGGCTATTATTTCAGACTCTGTAGATGATAATGCAATACACTTTTGTTTATTTACACACCATAATACAGGATTATTACAGATTAAGAACATGATTAAGTAACCAGAAACAGTTTTTCTATCATTTAGATTTGAACCCCAATCAGCATCAACATCTAAAGACAGATCTGAATCATATAAATTACATTTCGTACAGTTAATTTTCATTTTAGCAGTACCTTTCAAGTATCTCAAGATTTTCTTTAAAGCACACCAGGCAGAATCAGTGGGATGTTCCTGAAGTTGACTTAAGCAATTAACAGCAAATAAAATATCAGGTCTAGATACATACGCTAAATAAAGTAAAGAACCAACTAATTCTCTATATGGACCATTAAAGTGATTACCTTTTTCAAACGTCGCAGCAGTTGCTTTAGTTTCAATGGGAATAGAACTAGGGTATTATCATTTTGTGCTTTTTCAACAATCTTAAAATATAGGACTCTAGATCTAAGAACAAATTATCCGAAGTAAATTCTATTCAGATACCTAAGAACTCTGATGCCTTTTCAGATTTTGACATCTTAAATTCTTTAGATAACATATCAAAAGTAACATTAATTTCTTGAATATCAGAACCTCCTAATAATAGATCATCAACATAAAGAGCCATAAAAATTTTCTTTGAATTTACTTGTCTTATAAAAATGCAAGATTCAGAACTAAGTTGTTTGAAACCTAACTTATTCACAAAATTAAGAAATTTTTGATACCACTGGCGTGGGGCTTGCTTTAAGCCATACAAACTCTTTTTAAGTTTGCATTTTCTGCCAGTGTTATCATCATAACCTTTTGGCTGATACATATAAATAGTTTCATTTAGTTCACCATTAAGAAAAGCAGTTTTAACATCTAGAACAAAAACATTGGATTTTTTATTTAGCATAATAATCAACAATAAACGTAATGCAGGCATACTAATAACAGGAGAAAATGTTTCGAAATAGTTCACTCCTTCTTTTTGCATGAACGTGCGAGCTACAAGCCTCGCTTCGTATTTATCGTCTCTCTTTTTCCGCAGTACCCACCTGCAAGAGATAGCTTTTCTGTCCATTGGCAGTTTTTCTAAATCCCATACATCATTCTCTTTCATGGACTCCATTTCTTCGTCCAATGCTGCTTTCCAATTTTGTTGTTCACTATGAGGTAAAGTAGAAATATCATCAAATTTGAGAGTCTTTTCTTGAGAGAGCATTGCTTGATAAATTTCGGATTCCGGAAACCTAATCGGATGTTTCTTTTCTCTCGACGATTTTCTCACTGTTCCTTCTGATGTATCTTCAGACTGTTCAGTAGATGGCACAAAAATATCGGTTTCACTTTCCTCAGACTCATTTTCAGCATCAAGCTCACTTCCATCGGTGTTTGGAGACACATAATTAAAATCGTTTGAAGATTTCTTTTCCTCATTAAATTTTAAATTCTTTGATATAATGATGCGCTTAGTTGTGGGATATAGTAGGCGATATCCCATTGAGGAATAATCAATGAATAGCATTTTCTTGCATTTGTCATCTAATTTCTTTCTTTTAGAATTAGGTATGAGAGTATATGCATCACAGCCAAATACTCTAAGATTTTTCAAATCAGCATGAGTATTGTACTTTAAATAGTATGGAGTGTGACCGTCAATGAATGTGTTGGGCATTCTATTGTTTATGTAGTCTGCAGTAAGAGCTGCAAAACCCTAAAATATTTAGGCAGATTAAATTTAAATATCATTGCCCGCCCTTCTTCCAAGAGACTTCTGTTTGCCAGTTCAGATACACCAATAAGGCATGGAGTATACGGGGGTGATGGATCAATTTTTATACCAGCTTCATTTGCAAACTTTAGAAATTCACCATCAACATATTCCTTTCCATTGTCACATCTAATTTTCTTTGCTGAAGGATTTAACTGACAAAAGGTTTTAAGTTCAGAAGCTGTATCACTTTTTCTTTTAAGCAATCGCACTTCAGTAAAACGAGAATAATCATCTATAACAGTCATAAAATATTGCTCACCTGCAAAAGTCTTGGGCTCAATCGGTCCGCAAATATTCGTGTGAATCATCACCATGGGCACAGCTTCTCGTCTCCTAGAACCTTCTCCAACAGGTGCACGTGTGAAAAATTCACATAAAGATGAAATAGTAGGTAATCCTAACCGCTTCAGGGCTTGGTTGCAGGAGTGACCACACCTTCTATGCCACAGATAATCAATATCTGACTTGAGAGCAGTTTCACAATGAGGTATAAAATCATTGATATGTTGTCCACAATTCTTTCGGTGACCGAATAATAAACACTTGTTTTCTTTTTCAAGAAATACTTCTTCTTTCTTGAAGATAACACAAAATCCAGCAGCCTCTATCTTTTGCACTGATAACAACTGTCTATTTAAATCTGGAACATAAAGCACATCTTTTAAATTCAAATTAACATTATTCGAAATTTCCTCTCGAATAATTCCGATTCCTTCTACTTGAAGAACAGCAGATTTGGAGGCGCACTTAATGATTCCTGATGCTGGTTCCAGAGAGCTGGACCATTCTTTTCTCGAACACATATGAGAAGTTGCACCAGAGTCAATGATGAATAATTTATCTTCACTTAAAGTTCCTGCTGCGAAAGTAATTTCATAGGCTGAATGCCTTGCACCAGAATCTGCTGCTGTCATGGACACGAGGCAATCGCGCTTGTAATGTCCAGCCTTGCCGCAGGAAAAGCATTTGGAAGATTTTAATCTACAAAATTTAGAAGTGTGACCTTTCTTAGAGCAAAATCTACAGATGATTTTCTTATATTCAGCCACAAAAGTTACATTATCTGAGAGATATTTAATAGAGGATTTATCAACAAATTTAGAGTCATTCATTAAAGTTTCGGAATCTATTAATCCTTGAGTTACGAATTCCAAGGTTAAATTTACTTTTGGTTGATTCTTCAAAGCAACTTTGACTGATTCATATTCTTTGGGTAAGGACATCAAAATGTAAACGATAAAGTCAATGTCGCTTACTTTAGCACCGGATACACGCAAGTCCAATACGAGCTTTAAAATCTCGTCGATATGCTGTCGCATTGAAGTTTCTTTGCTATTTGCTTATTGTTGCTAGTCTTTTACGCGTTAAAATATGGTTCACAGCACCTTTAGCTTCGTCCGTAGATATAAGGGCCTCCCAAATCTTAAAAGCGGTGTCCTCCTTTTGTAAAGAAGATAAAGTTTTATCATCCGACAAAGTCAGCATAATGGCATACGCTTTCTTTGATTTTGATACTTCTGTATCATTAGTAGCATCAGCTTCTTTTTCTAAAAAGCTATCCAGTTCTTTCGCAGCAAATATTGCTTTCACTCTTCTGTTCCAAACAGAAAAATTATCTCCGTCAAATGGAGTGACTGTATATTCCCTGTTTAAAACCATTGCTCGTACTTCCTGGTTGAGAGGAAGAAATGAAACTCACCAGCAATAAATCCTAGTATGATAGACATGCTTTGCCCGTTTAATTCATCAAAGTATAAACACCGGCGAGGGAAGAGGGACAACCACGCTCTGCTGTTAGATTTACAACCACTTCATTTTGTGGAAACTGCCTGTGTTAAAAGATTCAGAGTCGTTCGGATGGAATAAAGCAGGTTTTATTTACAACATGGCCTATCATGCATGAAAAGCAGAATCGCAGTGAAGATAAAATGAAAGCCACACATATATATAGATTTTCAAGAGATTAAAAAGATAGAAAGGCGGTCAATGGGGATTCGTAATGATACAGTCAAACAGCGAATAGAAAACATTAATAAGATATCCAATCAGTTCTATTTAAAAAGGCGTGAGGTTTCTGAAACTTAGTGATGTAATGTGCGAATACTCTATTCTAACATTTTCTAAATGCAGAATGCCCTCTTTTGTATCAAGAACGCAAAATGTCATATTTTTTCGAACCTATTCTTAGTATATTAATTAAAATTTATATCTTGGGGAATATTTTCAACGGAAATTTATTTTCGTCATCAAAAAAAGTGTGTCGCTTTGAAAAATGTTTATGTTATCGCATTTCGTGTAAAATAGTACCTTTTGTTTTATTATACAATGACGACGGCAGAATAATGCTAGGTAGATTCATTTTTTCCTCTCCTCGATGTGTGCAGTCGCGGAAAAAGAAGTATCGACCCAGCATTATTCCCCCGCTATCATTTTATCTTAAAACAAAAGGAACAAATTTTCAGGAAATAACGTTTACTAATAGATTCCATGTCTAAAAAGATCAAACGAGGTCTTCTGCATATTTATAATTGCACTAACTTCAAAATTTACAAAGGAAACATATATTTTTCTTGAAATATTTCGAATCCATATAAAATGTTTTGCTTTTATACCAAGTTTCATCAGCCCAGCGTTTTTGGTTTCTTAATTATAAGCAAACGAAATTTGGAGTTTCTAATGTCAATGTAAAATTTTGAATTTTTATTGAAATCTTGAGAAATTATATAATTAATGACCTTGTATGTTTTTATGTAGTAGTGTGAATTATTCTGCACATTTAACATTTTTACTTTTTATTTAAAAATAATTTTGAATACATGAAATATTTTATCAAATTTGATGGAAAACATTTTTGAAGAGCAACACTTATAAATTTTAGCAGAAATCGAAGCAGATGTCCATTTGATAAGACTATGTAAAATTTCAGCATAATTGTACGATAAATTTTGAAATTACATTAAATTTTCAATTTTCGCTGTAAAAGGATGCACATAAAGGGAAGTCTTATATTTCGAAAAGGTTTTCATTATTATCCTAGGTATTTTTTGATGAGGAATTTTTTATGGTATCGAAAACGGCGGTTGCCACTCAGAATCTTGATGTTAGCACCATTTTAAATATGTAGATAAACTCTTAAGAGAATTTCAACATTAGATTCTTTCAGTATACGTTATTTCGTGTAAAATGGTATCTTTAGTTTTAAGAAGCAATGATTAGCGGCGGAATATGCTGGGTGGATCCTTTTTTCTCCCGCGAATGTACATAAAAGGCCATAGAAAAAAATCATATTGTTCTGCACTGACACATTTACAAAAGTTTTACCACTTTTTTAATTCCAAACTATTAAATATATATATTTTTTACAACCCTTTCACCAAGTCTATCCAAATATGCTTTGATTTATTTAATTTATAGCTTAGACTTTATTGTCTGGGCTGGTATATAAAAATTAGAATTTAAGCTACTATTCTTTGAATCGTCTGGGCCAATGGTTCCCAACCCATGGGCCTCGGCCCATTTGTTGGCCTCGGATAGCGTATTAATGGACCACGAAATGCTAGTCAATCGTCGAAGTCAGGGGAGCTTCAAGTGTCTTCACTTGTCTCTTGCTTTATAAAGCAATATATTTTTATTCCTTTTACAGTAAGCTTCACTAATTACAAGAATACAAGGGCATCTAATGTACGTCCACACATATCGTGGTCCAATAGCTAATTTCTAAACCGTTAGAGATAGACATATAGTTCCAAATGGAAAAATGCTTTAAATAAATGGAAGAATTATAATTTATGTTTTTTGGTCACTAGATATATTTCTGAAACAATTACGAATTCTAACTTTTCATACAGTTTCCCTGGTCCTATGAGTTATATTTTGTAAAATATTCCCTACACTCTAAAATTTTAACCAAAAAAAGTCCCACTCTTCAGCGACTAAAACCGAGCGAGTTATGGAGCTTAGAATTTCATGATGTTTACCAATCAGCGGCCTCGTCGAGAAACTTCTGCGTATTGATTGCTAAATCGTCTTCAAGACGGCTATTGAAATGGTATAAAGTGGTCTAAGTCAGTGATATGCAAAGCTCTATAACTCGGTTAGTTTTAGTCGCAAAAGAGTGGGACTTTTTTGTTTAAAATGTTAGAGTGTCAAAAATATTTGACTAAATATGATTGATAGGACCGGGAGACTGTATAAAAAGTTAAGTTTTGTAATCTTCTCAGGAATATATTTATTCACTCAAAAAACATGTATTATAATCTTTCCTTTCATGTAAAGCATTTTTCCAATTGTATTGTCTATCTCTAACGGGTTAGAAATTAGATAGTGGACCACGATAAGTGTGGACACCCTATATATATATATGTGTGTGTGTGTGTGTGTGTGTGCGTTTGTATTTTACTTGTATATTTAGTTAGTGGGCCTTAAAATATTTTATACACAACAGGTGGTCCGCACAATCAAAAAGGTTGCGAACCTCTGATTTAAACAATACAACCACACACATTTATTAGACGTTATTTTTTGAAAATTGCTACCTTTTGTCTTAATACGAGATAAACGATGGCAAAATCATGCGGTTTGGAATCTTTTATCCCACGACTGTACACAAAAAATCTTGACTTCAGAGAGTTTCTAACATATGACTTGTTTTCGTACCAGGGTCACTAACGAACGGTCGCGTAAGTTATAGGTATGAGTGCCCACGATTCCGAACCTCTCAAAATTTCGTTAGAGGAGTTCTAACGAGAGATTTTGCAGTTTAATATATGTTGTATATATTAAAACTGCAAAAGTAAGAAGCTGAAAAGATGCTAGATATACAAAACTACAACATTCAATTGTCATGCGGCATCCCCTGCCACATCTGAAGAAAGACCAGGTCAATTTCAGACATGTAGAGGCAAACAGACGTATGGAAATACTTCAGTCGCTGAGAGCTGAACTGACTTCAGCTTCTCCTTACCCCTTAGAAAGCCGCGAAAACCGCTGAGGAAACAGATGCAAATCTATATCAAACGAGCACATGCAAGGATCGAACAAATGCTCTCCATCTAAACTAAACGTAAACGTGTTAGATCGTTACAGTTTTAAATCTCTCCCTCCACTGGGAAGACGGTAAAATTATCCTATCACCAAACTGTGAGCCAACACTTATATGAAGATCTAACTGAAGAAAACGATGTGCAAATAACTCAAACAATTCAACCAACTGTAATTAGATGTACCAATATTTACTATTTAATTCTACTAGAGAAAATATAGACAACACACAGGAACTGAGAGCAGTTTGTTAAATGGATATCATTGTATCATCCCAAAATATAAGGATGTGCATAGAGGAATTATCACTCGATTAAAAAATAAAAAATAGGTCTATTACGTTTTGAAAAAAAGGAAAGGCTGTACCCATAAAGATTAACAAAAACCTACTATGTGATAGCGATATTAACGAAATTAACAAAGAACTAACTAGAGGAACGCCGAATTCCTCTGGAAAAAGAAATAACATTACGCTCATAATACAATACATTAAAGGTTCAAACACATTATCGGAAGTTTTAAAGGAAACCAAACTGTGAGGAAAGAAAAAATATCTCAAATAGCCACCTTAGAATTCCCCTTGTGGCTGTCCCCTATGTTGCCCGAGTGAACTCATTTTCTTTGACCGATCTGTGACTACAATTTGATTGGTATGGATTATTTTTTATCGGCTGGAAGAAAATAAATGTTTAGTTCATTTAGCTACATAAACGTTTCTAAGCAACACGAAGTCTATTTTAGGACGGACTTCGTAATTTTGAATCGGGGTCTGATGACGAGGACTAAACCTGAGCTGGCATCTCCCTCTATAAATTTCCGCACCACGTCAGCGGGAGGACATACGATTTAACGTTCCAGGTTCAAAGACAACCGCGGTCAGGGAGAAAACAAATCTGAAACGGAATATCAGTACATTTAAAATCAGAAAGGGAACAGATAGACTATTAAAGGAACTGATAGGAGATCTAATAGGAGATGAACTGATTTGGGATTTGAACTTCGGACAATCTAATTACAAATTTTATGTTATTAGTAATATGGATATTTTTTAACTAAGTGTACCGATTTTTAGTAATTTTGGATAATTTCTTTAATTATTTAGTAATTTTTATACTACGTACAAATTAATATTTGAATAAAACCCATTTTTACGAATTTTTTACATTGCACATTTTGTATCTGAAATATAGTTTCTATGTAAAAAAAAGCAAGCTTACTTTTAATTATAATTTGAAACCAATATAAAAGATATTTCATTTTTAAATGTTTTTTCTATTCGAAGTTCAAAATTTTGGCCTGCATAACATTGGCCTGTAAGCGATTAAACCTTACAAGACTGTTTATGTACTAGCAATTATTTCGTAATGAAAATTATACGATTTTAATTTGGTTATTTTTAATTCATTTTGTTGAGAGTTGTTACTATACAAAGAAAGAATTATGTATTTTCTTGAGTAAGTACAATTTGAAAATTAGAATTAAAACGATTTTCTTTATCATGAAATTCTTTTTTCTGAAATTTAGCAAACGTTCCAACGAATTTAAATAACTTGAGGTCTAAAAACTATGCATATAAATTAAATAAGTTTGATTGATCATTCCTATTTCAAATTATATTCAGGAATAAAGCGTATATTCCAAAAACGTATTAAAATTGTGAGAATTTTTCATAAATTAATTAACATTGATTACCATTAACAATCTTGACTTGATAAAGGGTGAATGTATGAGTGGGTGATCAAAAAGTATCGGGAAAGGTGTTTCACCCACATTATTAAAACACGCAGATTGAAGACGCTTGACAGATATTGACTTTGAATCTTTCATAGATTGTAGCGGAAATTATAAGGTCCTAGTTCATATCACGTTTGTACGGTAGAGCGTAGAAGAATATTGCAGTTTGTTGTCGTCGCAGATTGCGGGGTAGATAAAGGCTGTGCAGAGAATCTGTATCAAATTTTGCTGAAGCTTCAAGATAGTTATGGTGTAACTGAAGAAAATTTAGAGACAGTTAGAGAAGAAATTGTATGAGCAGCACAGGAATCTATGAGTTGTTCAAACTTTTCCGTGAGAATGTCGTAAGCGACGTAAGTCATCAAGTTAGAATTCGTGTGTTATCTGAAGAGTGTAACATTAGCTATGATTTAGTTGAGGACATTCTGATTGAACATTTCGATATGACACGTGTGTTTACAAAGTTCCTACTGAAACTGCTTTATGCAGATGATAAGAAAAAAAAAAGAAAACCGTGCGGTTTTAGTTGCACTGGATCTATTTGATTACGCTGAAAATGATCATTGGGGATAAATCTTAGTTGTATAGCTGTGATTCGAGGAGATCTGGCATTCAAAGAGACGAAGCCCAACTTTCAACTCAACTTTCTCTGTATTTGTCTGCGGCAAGGTCACAGAATGGCTTACAAAATTTACTCTAAACGAAGATAATTCGTGAAATATCTACAATTATTTTATTTTATTATTTTTTATAGAAAATTCTCCATTGGAAATCAATCACTGAACTTAAGGAATGAAAATGTACTTCGAGCAGGTTATATATATATGGAGTAAATGCAATCTTTATTTCCGTGTTATGTTTTTTAAAACTAATCGCTGATTTAAACTTGGTACACATGTTCATGAAGAACACATGGGATTTCATTTTCACAAAATTTTATATTGCATGAGAAAGCGAATATATACTTAACATTTAGGTAAATTCAAAATTCTTTAAACCTCTTAAATTGAACAATCAAATTATGCGAAGAAAAACTCCATAGACGTCACGTCATCCCATTTACTTTAACTTTCCTTTATTAACAAGTCCAGAGTACTTCAAATATATTCAAATTTATATAATTAAGGTCTAGCGAATGTAACTTTGTGTATGTATTGAAAACCGTTTTGCATTTCATACTCTTAATATCCTTATAATAATGCATCACAGTAAAATATTATAAAGTGATTCGGTTAAATGACTCAATAAAGAGATATGCGCTGCTAGAATTGATGGCTTTAAAAATGTAAGGATCATGAATGAATATTTATGAAAGAACAATTTTCATTTACATGCACAGACGTTTAACAGCTTTAGTCAAAAATTATGCTTTGTGTTAAAAAGGTACTATTTTGATAGCAAGTATTAATTTTTAATATTTGCTTCTTAGTAGCCTTTTTTCCTAACTGTCATCTCTAGGTCTGCTAAATAGTATAAATAATATGTAATCAAACGTCTTATAAAGAATGTTTCGATTCAGAAACAAATTTTTGGAGTTGAAAGTGTCTCAGATGACTAAATGTAGGAAAACAAAACTATTCATTTGTCAGTTTGGAAATGTTCTGTTGTATGTAGAAAGGATGTTAGGATGTGGAATTATAAATTTCCTTCCTTTTTTGAAAAATAAGATTTTGGTATGTTATACGCACAAGATCGGAAGAAATTGTATTTCTTACGCAAAATCATTTCATAAATGATGTATGTGAATTATGTTCCGATTTTGAAGAAAGAAAATGCGTGGATTTCAAGTTTATAATACTTGACAACTACGACATTTAAAAAAATACAGAAAGATAAGCTGCTAATAATACAAGGATGGAAACTAGTTAACATTATCATATGCTACTACTTACAATATTTCTAACATTATTTCACCAATGTAGTTTAGAAATTCAAATATATTATTATTTAAATTTTATGAACGGAAGAAGTGTAGTTTTACAATATGAACTTCATTCAAGATAATAGAAAAAATAATTTCGATGTATTAACGGGTTTTAAAAAGTTTACCACTATTTTAAAGCAAAATTTTTGGATATAATTTTTTTGATAATGCGACAAACATGCGTCTGCGTCTCTGACGTCCTCATTTCTCTTATCTAAAGCTTAGACTTTTATGTCCGGGCTGGTTAGTAAAATTTAGAGTTGAATATCTTATCATACGCAGGGTCCAGGGACATAGCAATATGATCCCTTTTGTTTCAATTTCAGGATTGTGTGCTAGCTGTTAACTCAAAGGGTGTAGTTTTATTGGCTCGCATAGGAACCGATTTACATTTGGGCATCTTAGAGTTACTATTTCAGAGCCTCTTTCTTTGGTAGAAAATGATGTTACGTTTTCCAAGTTGGAAATTTTTTATTAGGCTTGCCTCCTAAATATTTATAGCTTTTGAATCGTTTAAAATGAATAAATTACGCTTACACAGTGAAATTATGTCTAATTCTGAGCGGAAGGAATCTAATTGGTATATAATGTTTGTTCTTGTTAATATCGGCTTGGTCTTCAAAGGTCTTATTAAGGCTGGCTTAATGAAGGCTGCACGATCGTCTCGCCGTTTGACAGCGAGTTTGAAATTTAGTTTTTTTTGCGCAGTTACTGTAACATTTTAAAATGTCCATCATTTGGAAGTTTATACATTATTCGTTCAGAAATTTTATATTTGTATTTTTCCAGATATATTGAAAGATGATTTGATTCAGGAGTAACAATTTCTCAACAATAAATGATTAGTGAAGTATTCCATTATAATTTGAAGTTAATTCTATTTATATAATAGGAAATAAGAGCATTTGTATTAAATACTTTTTTCTACGAATATGATTTTCAATTATTACTTAAAGAATCATTAACAAACAACAAAGTTTCAAGATACAGATTCAGTTCCATTCTTGCGCGACAAAATCAAAATTCAATGTCGGCGAATACGTTATTTTTAATCGGCGATATGTAGAAGATCTCTGAAAGCCAAATATTCTTTAGTATAAACATTCATCCTAAGGAGGGTAAATGTGAAGAATGTCTTTTGCAAAATTTTGTCTCGTTTCAGAGAGTTTCGTAGTTGAAAGGACGCTTATGGTTTTGAAAAGATATATATTCTTTCTTTTTCTGCCTAACTACCTTGATTATTTATAATATATTTTTATTTTTCATGTTTTCGTGCCATATGTTTAATTCAATTTCTTAATATTTAAAAAGAATTTTAAAAAACTCCGTGAAATTGCACACTTTCACTCTAACCCAAAATTGTCTCTCAACAATTTATAATCAATATTAATAAAATTAATCAAAGGGAAACTACGGTATATTGATTATTTTATTTTTCAAGATCATCCATGTGGGTAAAGAATTTTTACTCTTTCTTTTAATAGCACAAAGATAAATCATCGAGTAAAAAAACCCTTAATGTTAGGCTAGATTAAATTTTTTTATCCCAGGATTGAATGGATAAAAATTCAGTCGACCATAAATTCAAAAATTTTATTTAAAAGAATGTCTATCTTAAGTTGGAGGGCGTGCAATCTAAATTCCATAAAATTTCCTGAGAAGTGAAAAATGAATGGCTTCAATTGTATTTTAAATCGCTTTCAAAATTTTTTTAAAATCCAATATTTGATATAAACACACCAGTTCGGGGAAGTTAAGAAAACATACCAAAAGTAGTTTTTTATGTAAAACAAATTTTTTATGTTCAACAAAGTTTTTTATGTAAAGCTTAATTCACACGATGAACAGCGCTAATCCTATACCTTACCCTTAAACATTAGTATTTATATCAGCGGAATCTAAAAGATTGACCCCACGTTTGGAGACAAATACAACACTGGCCAGCTCTTTTAAAAGAAGTATTTAAGATTTTATTATAAGCAAAAACATTAGCACGCAAACATGCGTATTTACAACAATTTCTAAATATTACCAAGAGGATTCGGATATCGGTATTTTGTAGTCATTCACTTGGTCAATTCACAATTTTAATTGAATCTTTAGTATTGGAGTCTTATCACCAAAGATGGCACATTTGCTACAGATTTAATTTTATTTGAAATATTTTAATTCTATAAATTGAATCCTATCATTGATTTTGTGAAAACTGCGAGAGTTTAAGTTCTAAAAATAAGTATATTTTAAGATATAACGGCTTTTAAATAATACTAGCTTATATCCCCGGCGTTGCACCTGTAGATATATTTTCAAGTCTAAGTTCTTAGAACACTTTAAATTTAATTAAACATTTTTTTCATTTGAAAGCATTTCGCTGATTTTCTTTCTCCCTCTCTTGTGTTTCTGAACCCTCGGACAGCAGCTAAACTAATCTCTTTGTCTCCGTACTTTTAACAACTTCAACGAGACTGACAATTCTTGGAATTCCATTTTCCCATCCCCATCATTGCTACCGAGTAATCAGAAATACTTCATACCATGCTTTTTATGCCATCCCCCACCCCAGTCTTTTCTTTCTGGTGTTTGTATGCCTGACTGGGAGCATCATTCCTTTTCTTTATCCCTGGACTTTTTCTCTCCGGTAGGAACGAACTCGATTAACCTTTAATGACTTTACATGCTGACAATAGTGTATCGACAGTAAGTGGGGCTCGGGTTAATACTATGATTTTTTTTCTCATCTTCCTCTCCCTCTTCACCATAAGAGACCTAACTTGCGTAAAAGGCGCGCTGGACATGGCAATTTGAGCTTCTTATTATATTTGACTTTACAAAGTGTCACAAACATATTAACATTTTGTAAACATGATAGGTGGCGCAGCGTGGGTTAGTGGCGCCCAGGGAATATGATTTCTTTTACCTCAGTCGTCATTTGATTAGCATGTGCAAATGGCCCTCGGGGTCTGGTGTTATTTTTACGCCCCCTAATCATATTTTGCTTTAAAAACTGGCATAAATGAGGTAATGTTTTGTCTCTATGGCGCTCCTGAAACTTTCATCTGTGACATTTACACTTCACTTCCTCCCCGATCACTACGCCGCTGCACAGTGATTAGGATCATTCAAAAATTTGTGAAACTTAAATGAAACATCGCGTAGTAACTAAACTAACGTCATTGGATATTTTAGCACATATTAAATGCTACGAAATAAAAAAGGAAGTTAAGTACATGCTACGAAATAAAAGCGGATTTAATATGTCTACTTTGACGAAAAAATGCAGTAGTAAAAACATGTGAATAAAGGATTTGATGAAAAGATAAATTGGTTTGAATTTCATTTTATAGAAATAAAAACATCGTTACAATTTGAGTTTATAATGAATTTTGAAACGATAATTACAGTTAAAGAAAAATTGTGCAATAATTAATTTGGTATCATTTAAGAGATAATCTTTTACTCTTTAAGGTGATGTAAAAATAGTTTTCGTACCATAATTATTTCAGAAGTTATTGGCGAAAAATTTCTAATAATAGCTTAATTTTTGTTGTTTAGTTAAATAAATAAAAATCTAAATCTAAAATAAAAATTTAATAAATAAATCTAATTTTAAAATAATTTTTACGGTGTTAGCTGCTGTCAATGCTAATCCATCACTTTGCCAAAATTGGTCGTCGTAAGTAAAATTTAGTGGGCTTGCATAAACAACCGAAAAACGTAAAACACAAACACACATACTTTCCTCTTTTATATATGTATATTTATACTATATTCATTAAATTCTTTGAATTTTTAATTGTCTTGAGAGGTTCTGGCATTTATCCCCCAAAGTTTATATTGATAGGCAAATATTTGAAATGCTGAAAATAAACTATGAGGCTTTATTAAAATTCCACAAATCTTATTTTTAGGCTATATCCTTTATTTTATAAAATTTTCTAGATGGTTTTCTTCCGTTTCTTTGAGTTTTTTCAATATTTTAAGAGATTTATTAATCTTTAACCTCTTTTTTTAAGAAACCCTATCCTGTTTTCAATTTATATTTTCCTCCATAGAGAACAATGAAGAAAATTTTTAAAAAACGCTTTAAATAAAAAAAATATCCAACCGAACGTTTTCAAGTTTCATAGAAGGAAACGGAAGCCTATTTATTTTAAACTGTGCGAATGTCAGGATTCTGTTACTTTTAGTTCGACTCTATTAATTTTGACTTGCTTGAGAACAAAACTAGATTACGGTGCATAAAAATGAATTACAAACAGGCACAAAACATGTAAACTGCAATTGTACACGTCGTAGCTCATAATTTGCAACTGGACTTGAGCTGTAAGCATGATGTTTCATGCATCTTCGCATAAATACATCATTTGGAGAGAGACACGGACATTGTGGAAGTCTTGCCACCTAGTCTTTCTAAACATCTGTTAAAAAGAATTCATAAATGTAGTCCCTCATATCTTTGGTAATTCGGAAGTACCATTCTGTCATCCTTCTGGAGATACCATTTTTTATTTTCAAACATCTCATCAACCAATGTCATACGGCATTCCTGTTGGAAATTCATATAACCGTCACTACTTTTAAAAAAATTAGACGTCGGCAACCCGGAATATCTAAGGCAGATTCCTTCTGTCCGGAGATGTAAGGAAAAGAGTATTTCACCCCCTATTTTCAAAAGGATTAAAGTTGCAAGAATGAAAGAGGCTGGAAGAGACTGCAAATGACGAGTGCTTTTCAGCAAGGGGTTATATGCATAGGTTGAAAGGTACTTTAAGTTAGCGGGAAGGGGAAATCACTTTTCAACTCTTAACTTCTAGGCAATTGCAGATGTCAAAAAACTTTATATAAAAATTTTTTCATTATGATAAGACGACAATTCGCCTATTTTAAATTTTCTTTCTATCTTCAACTGTAAAGGAATTATGGGGAAAAGAAAATTCAACCCCCCGCCATTTCCACCCCCTATGAACCCATCTACGAACTCGGCCGAGATTTTCACTTTCCTTACAACATATCTCACGCCAGTTAGAATCGAATCAAAATGTCTCTAGTTATCGTGTTTAAAATATAACATGGGCCAAGCGTTAAAAATAACTATATATATAAATTTTTGGAAGAAGGATGGTTTGGGGTTCTATAGGTCATGATCATGGCAGATCTACAGAAATTTTTAGGAAGTCGTGTCATGAGAAAGCAATGCAATTGGTAGACTTCTTATAAGGAATCTACCTAAAGGTTACTTAATTTACAAGATGACAAACTACAATACGCAGTTAATACCTGGTAAGTTCAGACTTAGTCCCTTTTCAAATGGGGATAGCTATTTGCTGAGTAGATGTAATTACGTTATGTTTTTTGATCCATTATTTATGACAATGTGTTGTTTGAAGACAATATTATAAAAAATAATGTACAGGTTGTGTATTTTTTGTATATGGCATAAAAAATATATTCAACTTGTACTTGGCCTTTATCCATCGAAACACATTATACTGTTAATTTCATTCAATAATAATAAATCTCAATGGAATAAAAAAAGCAGAAAATATATTACTAGAATGACCCGAGAAAGATAAATACGACAAAATACTATTTATGACATTGAAAATGTATGAATGTATGGATTGTAAATAATATTTATAAAAGAATATCTAGTCACTTTCTTCGTATTGGAAAGAAATGGATTATGTCCTTTTCATGCTAAGACTTATGATATTATGGTTGGAAGCTGTCTAGGTCACTTGGTCAAAGTTTCTAATTTGTTAAGTTTGTTTTTTAATATCCATTTTCATTAATTGATATATTTTGCTCTGTTAAATATATTAATAATATACAGTCGATCGTAGGATACAGGAAATTTCTGTTTAGAAACAAACGGATGACGTACTAGAGGAAATCAAAATTGCTTTTTGATGTCTGCGGTAAGTATGCAGAATTTTAAATTACTGTCAATGCTTCTATAAGTTGAAAAGATAACCAGTTTCTTTTTCTATGAAAATGACTCGTAGAAAAAAAGTGTTAAGGAAACGAAAAAGAAAATTATTTCAATGCTATGATGGGTGTAATAAGAGTCGAGTGGTGCCCAGAAACTGAAACAAGAAAAGCTATGTAATTTGCGGGTTTTTCTTCCTGGGTGTTATTGTTGTTGACATTTTTGACGCCTTTCAATAAATGATTTCTAAATTAAACAAAATGAACATATAAAACAAGATAGAAACCGCTGGAATGAAAGCGCCAAAAATAATTTGCAAATTTAATACTTATATGAACTGGTTAGAAAGACAGTGGTGTAAGTCACTCTAACTTTGTTTTGAGTAATTGAAGGTTTTTTAAAACTATCTGCAATAAAACCATGATTGCATGAGCATAGACTCTATTTTTATTATACATTAGTCTCTATCAAAAACTACCTCTAGGTTGTTTTAGAGTAATTTTAAATGACTCACACCACTGTCATTCTATATTGACAATGGGTTCACTGAAAGAAATTCTAGAGTGATATTGCAAATATATTTTCATTTTTCAAAAGTTTTTATGTGATTTTTGAACATTAAAATTTACGCTTGATATTTTCACTGGATCTCATCAGATTGCTATTCATTAGGTACCTCTCCATGATATGGTAGGGGGCCTAAGATGCCTTCTACTTTGGTTTAAATTATTGAAAACCCCAAGGTATACCGGTGATGTGAATAGTAACAGATGCATTATGTATATCGTTTTTTATTGACACTGATCTTACGTTTGTATACAACATTTCCTTTAGTAGATTTCTCATCTGTATTTATTAATCATTTATAACAAAAATTTATCGGAAAATCCTGCAAAAAAACCTTTTCAATTAAATTTTTGCTTATCTTCAATTTTTCTTCATTTTCTTACTTTTTTTCAAAGATTTATCTCGCCAAAAGATTTTCCGTTGCTGTAAAATGGTTGAAACTCTGTTTCTAGCTCAACTGTTGCTACCGAACTCGACAGTTCCCTTCAGCTTAAAAATTTAGAAGGGAAAGCCTGCGTTCTGGGTGGAATTCGGTGCTGGAACTATCCTCAGTTCCCCTCCTTTGCCCATCGTTTTCGGGTAGTGAAAAAATTAAGATAATGAGCATAGTTCTCTGCTTCAGTTTTTCCAAGCGGGTTATTTGAAGATTGAAATCGTTTATTGTAAAATTGCGTTAGATCGTTGAGAGGTTTAAATATAATATCAAATGAAAAATAAAATAAATTTACACAATGGAAAAAGTTGGGGATTCTGCAGTATGCAGTCCCTATGAACGAGCCGCCCCTGTTCGTAATCAATGAAAGTGTAAATGATTAATTTTACGTATTTACTTTGTAGCACCGGATTTTGGTATTGACTCAAAAGTTTTTAAAGGGTATATCAGATTTTCAAGAGTACATTAGGTTAAATATTGTGATTTTTTTGAAGTAAAAAATCAAAGTAAATTTTATGACCATAGTAATAAAATCTAAAAGTATTCTAAAGGTGTAAGGGCAATAATTGGTATCTACTTTTCGCAATTAAAACTGCGTTCCTAAGATCTTTCGCTCTTCAGAGAAGCTAAATTTTCTCTAGTTATCTCCTGATTATCCTTAATTGCTTGCGCTGTAGTGGACGCCGATTGTGATATCTTTGGATCCAAGCCAAAGTGATCACGTTATCCGCGAGTAATCTGTACATCCAGAAATAATACAAATCTATAGCTATACAAGGCTAGCAGAAAAACAGGCCACAGAAGCTGGGCTTTCTTGGCTGAGGGTGGTATCTCTTCTGGCACCTCATCATCGTCATATTTCTTATGTTCTGATTCGTCATCGCCTTAAAATTGATCAGTGCAAACAAATTATTGATCACTAGAACATTCAGTTTCGAAAACGAGAGATCAGTTCCATTCTATTTTAAAGAGTACGAACGACTGATCGTTACATCCGTGATCCTATGAAATTAAGGAATACAAAATTACATAGATGTCGTAACAATCTAAATATTTTAACTTTCCTTTTATTAACACATTCACTTAAAGTGCTATTCTTGGGTTGATGCTACTGTCTATTCTGGCACCTCTTCGTTATTGTACTCAAGTTCTCAGGCATCATCTCACTGAAACTGATACCAACAAGCGAATTATTGATCGCAAGAACAGGCGACTTTTCGATGTGATCAGATACAGGAGATACGCTTAACTTCGCTTTTATTAGTACAACCGATTAATATTTTCATTCGTGATCCTATGTAATTAACGATGAGAACGTTACACAGATATCATAACACACTAGAAATTTTAACTTTTTTTGTTGACACTTGCAGCAAACTTTAGACACGTTCATCTTTATATTCTAGTTAACTATGCAAATAATATAAATATGTATAAATACTTATATATATATAATATTTTATACACATGTAAATACTTATGCATTATCTTAAGCGATAGAATGAATACTTATACATTATTTTTAGCGCTAGAAGTATTTTAATAAGTTAGTTAATATTCTAAGAATTAGATAATACGATTACCATCGACCGACAAAGAAAACCCAGAAAATAAAGTGAAAAATTTTGAACGTCAAAGTAAATCAATAAATTATTAATTTTATTGCTATCATAACATTAAAACAGCAAAAAGTCTCTTCTATTCGATTACTCCAACTTCTACAAAAAAAGCCGATATAAATAATTATGCATTTTTTTCAACGCTCTGTGCTCAAAACTATTCAAGCGAAAGTGAAAATTATGCAAAACTTCCATCCCTCTTATAATCTTTGTAGAAAAAAATCAGATTTTTTTTGGAAAGATTTCAGTTTCGCAGAACTTAATTGTTGCTTAATTAATAGGTGGGCAGAACCAAGAATTTATCAATAATAAAATGTAGATAATTACTTTTAAGATGACGTTTAGGCTATGAAATAAATTAATATTCTACCATCCACTCTTAAACGCAAGCAGAGTTTATTTTCTAAATACGTAGATGTCCTGTTTTGTATCAAGAATACGAAATGTCATATTTCCTCGAAATTATTCTCAGCATAGTAATCAAAATTTAATATCTTGGGGAATATTTTCATCAGAAATATATTTACGACATCAAAAAGTGTGTCGCCTTGAAAAATTTTTAAGGTATCCGAACACGATGAAAAGTCGATTTCCGGTCAAAATTCCCATTTTTTAATTTTTGATGTTTTCGATAGTTCATTCATTTACCTTTCTAAAACATATTTACTTTTGTCTGTACGTTAATTAGAAGATGAGATATTAATTGTTTTATAACAAACCGAAAACTGGAAGTTGTCATTTAAAGGGATAGAAACCTGTCAAAAATTCTTTTAAACTGCATTTTTTCAAGTTAATATGATGTTAGTATATTTTAGGAATTTTTATGAAGTTTAGACACTTAATTTAAGCACGTGGCAAAACTAAAATTTTATTTTTCTCAAAACTAGATTTTATGCATAATTTTCACACTTTAAACATGATAACTCAAGATATTATCATTCGATTGTTCCGAAATTTTGTGAACACTTTCTTCAAATGTGTCTCTAATGAATGTACTAGAATAATGTATATTGTAACAATATTTTTTTCAATTATGGCCTTTTATTTGAAAAATGAAACTCAAAATTTGCTGAAAATTTATAATGATTGTTCGATTAGCTCTAAAATTTTTATTTATCCAAAGAATGTTAAGATTCTAGTACAAGCACTAGTCCATACTATGTAGTTTATTTTAGTAATAATTTTTTTTGAATTATTACAAAAGTTTGACCTCTAGCATGTTTGAAGTTTTGGGAAATTTCCTCTAAAAAGCGGCAGAAATTCAAGATTTTTGTAAATTTATAAAAAATTATACTCAAATATCATACTCTGATATTAATCTTTATTAAATTCGAATCTAAAAAACATATTTTGGTGTTTCTATTTCGCAATTTTGAAAAAAAGTGCTCCGAACGTGTTCGGATACCTTAAGTTATGACATTTCGTGTAAATTAGTAACTTTTGTTTTATTATATGATGACGACGGCAGAATGATACTAGGTAGATTATATTTTTCCTCCTCACGAAGTGTACAGTCGCGGAAGAAAAAGGATCCACAAAGCATCATTCCTCTGCTAATCATTTTATCTTAAAACAAAAGGTACTAATTTTTAGGAAATAACGTCTACTAATATTTTCTATGTCTAAAAAGTTCAATCGGGGTCGTCTACATATTTATAATTGCACTAATTTCAAAATTTCAAATGGAAACATATTTTTCTTAAAATATTTCAATTCTACATAAAAATTTATGCTGGAATACCAAGTATCATCATACCAGCATTTTTGGGTTCGGAATTATAAGCAAATGAAATTTTGAATTTCCAATGTTAAAGTAAAAATTTGATTTGTTATGGTATCCTTTGAAATAATATTACTATTTACCTAGAACATTTCAATGTAGTAGTATGAATTATTGTACACATGTTACACTTTTAGTTTTTATTTTAAAATAATTTTGAGAGCAATAAATTTTTTTCTCCATGAGATGTGTACCTTAAAGTGTGTAGAAAACAAAATCATTCAATACTAAATTGACAGATTTACAAAAGTTCTACCACTATTTTAATACAAAACTGTTCAATATATATTTTCTTTTACAGTTACTTTTGAATATGGTATTCTCTACATCTGGTTTCTTTAATTTATAGTTCAGACATTTACGTCTGGGCTGGTAAATAAAAATTAGAATTGAAGCTATTATTTTTTGAAGGGTCAAGGTAAAAAAAACAATTAGTGCATTTTTCAGTATGAGGATCCAGCACTGTGTGTTAATTTAATAGTGTGTTTTTATTGTCGTTATAAGAATTGGGTGGAATTTGTCAACTTAAAAATCTAAGCTTCTTCCCTTAATAGCTAGATTTGTTACGGTTTCGATCTTGGAAATTTTTCATTTTTCTTTCGTCTTAAACATTTACACCTTTTGTATCAAATAAAAAATTAACACGAGCTTTCATATGATGAAATAATTTCTAGTTTTTATAACAGACGCGGAAAAAGGTATAAACTCGCAAGAATACATGACATAAGACAAGAAATATATATAATATTTTTTAAATGTAAAGGTAATTCGTGAATTAAGGAAGTCGCAGCAAAAATAAATTTAAATTTAATTACATTATTTAATATTTTAAAAGAAATTAGAAAATTTACTATACAGTTGCAGTTCGAAAAATGTATAATGTCGATATGAGTTATTCTTTAGTATTTAATGTAAAAATTTCAATTTTCTATCACTTGTATTAATAGACGATTCATAGAACCAGAGAGAGCTTGAAAGGTGTTCGGGTAAATTTTGTTCCAGCAACTTATAATTGTGGTTTTTAGATTAGACTTGTTTATGTACTCTCGACCATTCTTGTAAACATATCGAGCAGAATGCCCGAAAGTTTTTCCTTTGAATTCACGTCCGGATTCCGAGTTGACCTTTGAAAACATTTTACCTAGTTCGACTTCATCCAGGAATTTGTAGAGCACAAAATAAGCACAGAGGCATTGCCTTGTTGAATTGCCCAATCTCCTAATGTAATCAAAAGAACAACAGGAAAAAAATTCTGCCAGCAAGTCCTGATATAACACTGAATTCATTTTGTTTTCGTCAAAAACAATTTCAGTTGCACCACAGGCTGAAAAAGAGGCACAAACCATGGCAGATTTCTCTCGGAATTGGCGTTTTGAAAAAATGGGATGTTCTCTTTGCAGATCATACCAGTAACACTTAAATCAGTCTGGTCTACCTAAATTAAACTTTTTTCGTCCGGAAACACAACGTCATTCCAGTTGATATCAGTCGTTAATTGTTTCCGGGAAAAATTTAAACGTGAATAAATTGCCGCTTAAAATGTAGAAGCTATTCCTTTTAACTTCTTGTAAACAACTTTGGGATATCTATGAAGTGCTTTTACTAATTATTCGCTTAGTTTACGTCAACATCAGCTTATATTTAATTTACAAGATATTTTTGCTTGCAGGAAGCCTTATTCTCTCTTCCCTTGAAGAATTTATCTTTGGCCTTCCTATTCACTGTTATGTGCCATAGTCACCAGGTTTAATGAGAAGGCGGTTAGTTACAGACTTCGATCTGCCAATTTTTCTTGTAATTTCATCACCACTGAAACCAGCATCCTTAAAAGCTAGTATTTTGCCTTGTTGAGTTTCTGAAACTTGTAATCGCTTCTTCATGGTATTAACCCTCTGAGTGGTTCGGTCTTCTTTCTAAAGCGATTCGAAAAGCGAGAGGCTGCAGAACCTTTATCTGTTTTAAAAGTGTGTCTTCCTCCCAACAGAAGATTTTCCCAAAAGCGCAGCAAATCAAGTCTCTTCTTCCCCTCTGAACTGTGGACAATCAGCAACCCCTGTGGAGGGGAGGCTAACTGCAAGAATCCGTTCTATTCAGCTTGAAACCTATTCAAACTAGGTTTTACTGCTTTCGGAGATCCCACATGTCGTGTGACAAAATTACACTTCATGTCTTCGAGATGCCTCATTCTGCCCGTGTCCATAACACCAGATGACAAAAATAAACACCGTTAGACTAGACAAATGCCAGACCGTTGGGCCAAAAAAATGAAGGCTATATTACCTATTTTTCATGTTGTGAGTTTCTAAAAATATGAACATCATCAAAGTTGCATGAAAGTTGATATTCTTTAGACGTCTGTGACTTCAATTTATTTTATGTTTATTAATAGTTGTATTTTAGATATTGGCTGTATTTCATATTATTAGTTGTCTTTTTTATATTCTTGACTTCAATTTATTTTCAGTCTACATGTCAGCATATTAGTCCACGAATGTAAAAATTCTTTCCTTAATTTTAAGGATCAACAACAATGCCATTTATATATATTTTACTAACTCTGATGGCACTATAAAACTTTTCATATTGTTTCTTGATTTAGTATTCGATAAAAGGTAAAAACAATTAGAGCCGACCACAAATATAAACGGAGCTTCACTGGCTTAATCCGTTTTGTATGCACATAAACATTTATTATATAGATAGTCACATAATAATCTATATTCCAAAATAGCCAGTAATAGTTAATACATATGAAGGATTATAAATAACCTTCTTAACCCCTGAATAACGTTTTAAATAAAACAATATACTACAAGCCTTTTGTACTGAAACTTGTTATATATGCTTTTTAAGAGGGCGAGTTAATAATCCTCAAACTAAAGATTACATTTAGAAAACCAATGCACTAAATGTTGGAAGAAATAGCTTATTCATATACCTTTATTTAGTACACAAGAGATTATCTTCTATTATAATAAACGGAAATTTAATTCACCTGAAATTTGAAACTTTGATACTATAGTCCAAGTACTAGAGCATCCAGTCGCGAATTTTTCGAAATTAAATTTAATTCTTTATTTATAATTTTTTTTATCGAAAAGTAATGACATATTGAGTTTCAGGGGCATTAGAGGTTTTTTTACCCGATTGAAACGAAAATTGGACAATTAGGTTTAAAAGACCACATACCAAATTTCATTTATCTACGTCGTTGCGTTTGGGAATTATAGTGTTCACAAGCATGCGATTACAGAAACCGACAGACAGTCAACGTTTCGAGGGATTTCGTCCAAAATTTAATACGGACCTACATTCCTAATTTTTGAAACTGTGTACCAAATTTTATCTATCTAGCTATTTAAGTTTTTGAGTTATCGTGTTCATATGAACAATAACAGACAAATTTTCCTTTTACGGAAATCCAAAAATTGATTGAAATATACTAATTTTGTATAAAGTCCATACACCAGATTTCGTCTTTCTAGCTTTAACCGTTTTTGAGTTACCGTGTTCACAAACAAAATTCCAAAATTATGTTTTTCGGTCTCAGGTAGGTCTAAAACGTGGAGATTAATCAAAATCTCGTGTTGAAATTTACGACCGACGATTACTTTCTCTTTGTATTATACTTCGTTCACTAGAAAGTAAAAACGATATTTTTTTCTATCAATTTTCCGAAAATGCGCTAGCTACGAAATAAAAAAAATTATTGAATTTTTTTTCTACAGACAATTTTTTGCAAACTTGGCAAAATCAAAGAATAAGGAGAAAAATCTAACACCTATTCGAAATTATTCAGGTGCCTTTTCACAATTTATAGATGTCTTGGACGTTGTCGGTGTGGTATTCAAAAATATTTTTGGGCCTTTTCATACCAAATATAAAGGAAATTTAACTAACATAAAACTGACACTTTACTCTTTTTTTAAAAAAAATAAAATTATAGATCGAATTCAAATATATCATACAACTTGGAAAATAAATAGCAGTCTCATTATTATCCATTACAGTTCAGAATGAAAATAAAAATGTATATATAAATCAGAATTTTATTTAAAAAATTATACTTTACAAATTACAGCACACACACAAGATATTGCGATAAAACATATGATCTGTCATGTGACGGTAATATTTTGAAATAATCCAAAGCCAGAGACTGCTATTATTATTGGAAGAACAGTCTTCAAAGTTGTTATTAGTGGATCTGGATGTATCAAAGGTTTGTAACATATATTAGTGGATTTCTTTTCTCAGAGTATTAATGAAAATTTAACTTGCAGTTGGCATGGCATTTACCGAAAGCAATTCAATTTATCTATATAGATTTAATCATTTATACAAGAATGCTTAATAACACATCAGAAAAAAAAATGTGCTTCAAGGAACTAATGCGCGCTGAGAAATATTTTTGTCTTCTTTTATTTCAAGCAAGAAATAAACATTTTCATTGAATATTGAAATAAGCGTAAGAGAGTTAGGCTGCGGATATTTTCAGTCTCATAATAAGATTATTAAAAGTCTGATAAGATCACACACCCAAACATCAAATTTAGTCGATAAAACTTTCATCTAAATTATATTTTCCCCTGCCTTTAACAAGAAGAAAATATTTTACAATGTAAAAAATAAAATTTTTTTCCACTTTCTTTAACTTTTATTTCCATGTACGTTATTCTTTCACTTCAGAATGACCTAAAATTAAATTTCCGACTAATAATTATGTAATAAAATAATAATTATTTTTCGGAATGAATTTTTTCATTGTAATTTTTATGAATTTAAAAGATATTTTTCTAAATAGTGTAATAATGAAGTTAAAATCTGTTCTAGTCTAAAAAAATTACACTTAAACCTGAAAATTAATTTTTTTAATAAAAATCAAATCTATATAATGAAATAAACATTGTAAAACTGAAATTTTCGATTTGATCTGAAAGATAAAACAATAAAAATAATGCATCATTTTCATATAACTTAAAATTTGCTCTATTTTTTGAAAAAAATTTAATTTTACTCTATATTTTTAAAGGAAAAATGAGTAGATGGAGATTATTATATGTGTTGATTCAAGAACACTGTTCAACTATATATAAATAGCAGATTTTCTTAGCAACCCCCCAGGCTTTCAATTTTTTTATGCTTGAATGCGGTATTGGAACAAAATCTATTTTACGTAAACCACAATATCTATTTTACGAAACCATTCGATATGGATCTTTAAAGCATTGAGGCATTGAAAAAAAATCTTATATCACATAAATTGTATTAAAAGAATAGCACTTGAAACATAATACAGCATCAAACCAGGCTGACATTAAACCGAACTAATCCGGAATGCGATTCCAAATTCTGACACACACAATGCAAAAAAAAAATCCGACACTGCAATTCTTCCGGAAAGATAACCTCAATGCAAATAGCATAAAAAGCCCCACACCACAGGGGGGTGTTTCGTATCCTGTGACATCCCTAATTTGCAGTAAGTACATCCTTATCAGTCTTCATTGTGCTGACCGTTGCTCTCCCCAGATAATCAATCAAGATGTCAAACCAAGAAAGGGTGTAAGAAATTCGGAAAAATACGTGTGTTACACTTTAGAGACAGTTCACAATGAACGTAAAATTCAGTGCAAACCGATTTCAAGGTATTTTCGACCACACGTTGAAATGCGTATTTAACGCTTTTGGGGTAGTCCAAGGTCAACGTAGAAATACGTGTGAAACACTCAGAGGGTTAAAATACACAAAAATAAAACAATTTTTTATCCACAAAACTTGTATTTGTTTCTAGAATCGGAGAGAAATGCTTTCCGAGTTTATTGAATCTTTCATATGATTCAACGAGCAGAAGACCTTATACTTCCTTCCGAGCTGCTGTCCATTGATTTTAATAATTTTTTGCAAAATCCAAAAATATGAGAGCTTTTCACAAATTTATTTCGGTTCATTCGGTAGTATCAGTTTAATTCGTAAAAAATATCTTACTTAAAAATCTCAGAAGTTTTCGAGATTTATCACCCGACTTTATACTTTTTTCTACCTTTGTTTAAGTTTAATATTGGTCTTCGAAGGAATTTTATGAAGGATGGCGAAATGCATGCTAGACTAGTGGTAGCTATTAGTGTGGAAATTCGCTGACGAAAATGCAATGGAGCGGTTGGTACACGCTTCTCTCTCCATTTGACAACAAACAGTAGATCAGCGGTCGAAAGCCTTTTGGTTACGAAATGAGATCGTATGAACAGTCGTCAACAACAATAAAAAAAGTGCGCATCTGTAACTCAGGTATATATTATCGCATCTTTACAAAACTGGTGTCGATGTTAATAGCTCCAGGTGGCAGGTTTATTCAGATCGAATAAGGGGATTAACCAAGTTATTTAATATAGTTAAATAACTGTTATCTCGAAATTTCCCCTTTAAGAAAGGGTAAATTTTGTTTTTATATAAATCGAGATTTTTACATAAATCGATTATCGAGATTTTTATATAAATCGATCCGGCTTGTCCTCCTCAGTATGCGTATCAAATTCATTTCGAAAATCGTTTTAGTTCCTGAGATAAAATTAATTTTTGCTGGCTAAAACTTCCACCTGGATGAAGCCAACCAACTAAGGACCGAATATTAAGTAAATCTCAGCCTGTTAGTAGCAAAAAAGGCTTTTTTTCTGTTTTTTTTTCTTTGAAATTTTATAAAATGCACCAAACATGATTCAGCTTGATCCGTAATATCAATATTCTCTTTATAAGTTCTTAACATTTTATGAATTTTTGAGTATCTCGTTACTTTTTAAAATATTTAATAATCCTGCCTCTCTCCGTAAAGGCATTTCAATAACACCCACGAGTAATTGTTAACAATGAAATGCGTAGATTCAGCTGTTTATGAACAAAGTTTCAGCTCATTGTGGAGAAACGCCGATTCTAAGTGACATTTTAAGCAAATGAATTTATCCAAAAGGATGAGATATTTTCTGGCGAAAACGATTGTTAAGAGGATGGGAAATTCATTAAACTGAATTCTTTTGTTTCGTCATTAATAAAGATGTTACACACTTGTTTTATAAATACAGTTCGGTAATTTTTAAACCAGATCAATAGAGTAAGTATTTGCTTACTCTATTGTTAGGATATTAAATTACGGAAATAAATGTTAATATGCTGGAAGAAATTCAACTGACATTATCTCATTGAAAGAATTATATACGAGTGATATTTCTGGTGATGAAACAGTATTTGAAGACCAACTTTATTTCTTTTTCTCGTACACGAAATATACATGACAAAGTATTGAAATCTTCAAATAACTTGACACTGGGATTTTAGTAAATATTCACTTTTGGACTTCCCTGATGACGATAAAAATCACTTTTGGAATTAATATCGTCTCTCTGTGAACGCTATAACGCAAATGATTGGATGAAATTCAGTATGTGTTGTGCTAACCAAATTTTAAGTTGGTTTGGTTTGGTCTGGTGGAGTTTACTGGCGCAAAAACCATTTTTGATTATGCTGCGCCAAACATATGGTCTACAATAAAATCCTAGTATAGGAGTTCAGTTAAAAGCAGTGTCATACGGTGTTAGTTGGTATTGAGTGTTGGTGGAAATACGCCCAAGGAAGATCTTTGTGCCTGTCAGGCCGATAACGTGGTTGGGGACACGATATCTCATAAAAGCTATGTCGACGAAATTTTTTATATATATTTTTTTTTATCAGAATTGTAGATCGTTTAGTACAATACAATTAGGTCAAAACTCAAACATCCAAAAAGAAAAGTTCTCTCCAGCGCCAAATTGTACCCTATTCTCCCCGTATTAAGTGGTAAAAAGTCACACGACCTCGAGCGTCGGGTTTGGAAGGGAGGGGGTGAAATGGTCATTTTTCACAGTTTTTCAAACACATCTCGAAAACTATTCAGTTTTCAAATTACAATGGATCTAACAAATTAAAGAGCGTATAATTCTCTACAAACACATGATTTTATTTTTCTTCCAGCTTTAATAGTTTCTCAGATAATGAGTCTCAAATGTTGGCGCCATCTTGGATTTCCTCCCCCTTTTTTAGTTTTTCTTGAATATCTCGAGATCTATTCAATATTCAAATTACATATGATTTAACAAATTAAATAGCATACCGTTCCCTACAAATAGATGCTTTGATTTTTCTTCAAGCTTTAATAGTTGTTTAGATAATTGGTCTCAAAGTGGATGAATTTGTAACAAATAGTTGACACTCCAGTCAGCGAAGGGTTTGAATAAAATAATTAAATTGTATAGTTGCGAAAATTGGTACACTTGTTCGTGAGGGGCATCTGATGAACATACTAAAAGTCCCTGGACCTAAAGGATCACGGACAGCCATCTTGGATTTCATCTCCCTTTTTTTAGTTTTTCCTACATATCTCCACAAATATCCAATTTTCAAATTGCAATTGATTTAACAAATTAAAGGGCGTAAATTCCCTACAAATACATACTTTTGTTTTTCTTCTAGCTTTAATAGTCTTCCAGATATTGGGTTTCAAATGTTATCGCCATCTTGGATTTCATCCCCCTTTTTAATTTTTTTAAATATCTCGAAATTTATTCAATTTTCAACTTTTATGTTATCAGAAAATTAAAAAGAGCAAAATTCCCTACCAAACATATGCTTTTATTTTTCTTTTAGCTTTAATAGTTTCTAAGACAATGGGTCTCAAAATTTGTCGCCATCTTGGATTTTATTCCCCCTTTTTTAGATTTTCTTCAGTATCTCAGAAACTTCTAAAGCTAGAAAAAATATAAAAGCATGCATTTGTTGGAAATTTTCCGATCATTAATTTTTTGCATTACATGTAATTAGGAAATCAAATAGTTTTCGAGATATTCAAGAAAAATTAAAAAAGGGGATAAAATCCAAGTTTGCGGCAAAATTTGAGATACATTATCTCAAAAACTATTAAAGCTAAAATAAAAAATAAATCCATGCGTTTGTAGGTAATTTTACGATCTTTAATTTGCTGATTACATGTAATTTCATAATTAAATATATTTCAAGATATACAAGAGAGACTAAACAAGGAGGAGGAAAGCCAAGATGGCAGCAAAATTTCAGACACATTATCTCAGAAACTATTAAGGCTGGAAGAAAAGCAAAAGTATGTACTTGTAGGGAATTTACAACTTTGAATTTGTTTTATCAATTGTAATTTGAAAATTCAATTTTTTTTCAGATATTGAAGATAAACTGAAAAAAAGGATGAAATCCAGATGGCGTCAATATTTGAGACCCATTATCTGGGAAAGTATTAAAGCTGGAAGAAAAATAAATATTATTTGCATATTTCATGTGCAAATGCATATTTTTCATATTCATATGCATATTTTATATGCATATTTCCGTCATCATACCGCAATCGTGATAGGAAACGTTCATTGGGAATTCACCATATTAGCCATTTGTTGCTCGCTGCGTGCTCTGACTCGCCTAAGCCTATCGGCGGTATTACCGGCCGATCTTCGCTGAAATCTTTCATCCAGGAATTCCCTTGCACTCTGCTCTCTTCCACTCAAATGTTATTCAACAGTCCATAAAAAACTCATTTTAAATCAATAAATTCAAAAAAGTGACGAATTTTCCTATAACGCATAAGCGATTAACTCAACCGGTTAGCGGAATGCTCGGCGTCAGGGTTGAGATTCGTAATCAAACTGATCGTTGCCAACGGGGAGAAAGAAATATAGGTCATTTTTGCGCCACGCATAAGCGTTTTATATAATACTAGTTTATAACCCGGCGTTTCTTGGGATAAAAAATATTTTCAAGTATAAGTAATTATAATATTTTATGCTTAATAAAACAGTTTTTCGCAGCAGCGTCTTTCGGTTTTCATC
>BGPR01015453.1:9591-22375 GCA_013235015.1 Araneus ventricosus
AGGGTAATCATGATCATTTCTATGGCAGGCCGCTGCGATTGTCACGAGAAAGCATAAAACGACTGAATAGGAACATGCGCTCGACCCTCCCCCCACCCTCCAAACCGGTTCGCAGGTGTTAAAATCTGCTGCATGATACCTGATGACTAATCCTACTTATCGTTTGTTTTTCCATTTGACAGAGTGGTTTCGTTTGTCACTTATATTTGCATGAGTTTTTTTCCCCCCCCATTCTTGCGTATTTTTGATCTCATTTTATAATTGGCTTGGCGGAATAATTTGGTGTTGGATTCTGGGGATAATTGAAAGGCTTGTTGGAAGGGAGGTCAGAGACGATAAATCTATTTTTATTCAAAGTTGAATCAAGATTGATTAAACGAATATCGGTGGTGTGATGATATTTCTGAGAAGAACCAGCTAACTTTATTCAAATGCAGTTAGTCATACTTTACGACACGCCTTCAACATTGTAAAGTTTTCTTTTAAAAAACGAAAAGAAGAAAACCGCAGTTGTCCGTCGGTTATTCTGGATGAAAAATTGGAATTTAAAATTAATTTTTTCAAATTCTGGATAAATTATGCATTATCCAGGGACGTCTTGACGCCTTGTTTCTGGAAAAACGTCAAGTCTTGGGGAAAAAAGAGGGACCTGTTTCCAAATATAATTAGTCATGTGATCTTACACGTTCTGTCTCATTCTTCTCTATACAGCTTACTTCCCATATAAAAAAAAATACTTCCCTTATTCTTGAGATGCTTCAGTAATGAATGTTAGTTAAATTATATCTTCCAATAGGAATTTTAATTCCTGCATAAATATTTTTGCAGCGCAGTAAACATTTTACTTGAAGGAACCTTCTGTATTTTTGTATTCAGAGATTTATATCGAGTATTGATTTGATGATATCGGAATCTGCAATAATGGCCAGAATTTTAGTTTTAATAAACTATTTTCCAGTCAAAATTTAAGTTATCCAAATCCCAGAAGAGGTATTTGAAAATAATTGTAGCGTTAGTATATAGAATTTAAAAATTTCTCTGCTGATAAAAAAATTACTTAATTAGGCATTCATTAGTATTAGTTATATTGTTCTATAAGTTTTTCTTGTACGTAAAATACGAAAGAAAACCGTGTTATATAAATGAGAGTTTGGAAATTCTGGATCTGAAGTCATTTTGTAAGAATAACGCTAGCATGGAATTTTCGATGTGGTCCGCGGTTTCTGTTAGGCAAGAGTGAGCCAAAAGTATGAAACGACACCGTATATACGAATTCTACGGATCTATTTCTATTCTAATTACCGGTTCTCATCTTCGGTTGAAGCGCCGCTTCTTGTAACATCATAAATGCCTGCTCAATATTTTGATATCAAGTGATGAATGAATATCAACAGTAATTTCAGTTTTGTGTTCTGCGTTATTTTATCATCGTAGGTTGTTTGTTTTATCAGTAGTTAGTTACTTTTGTCCAGAGTCTAGAAAAAACATAATCTCCTGAAGGTATCGATTAAGTTTTTATTCAGATAAAAAAAATATTAACCATCGACAGAAAAGAGAGTCATCCATAGAAAAGTATGGGGAAAAACTGTTAATCTATAGAAAAATATTGGCTGCTGCATTGTCATTAAAAAATGTGCAGTGTGTGAGTCCACATTCTGCTTTAAGAATTTGTCGTTGCATAAATCGCAAACAAGAAATCTGGCATAAGAATCCTAAGAAATCTCAAGTTAATTGTGAGCATTGTTTGTTTAAAAATTACATGCACTCGGTTGCAAAAATTAAATTGCAATAGAAATCATGATTATGATTGAAGTAAGTGAGTGGAAAATCTAACAAAGATTGTAGATGATGATAAAGAATTTCCGTATTATTCAGCTATCAAGTTCTAACATGCGCTTGACGTCTAGCGAGTGTTGTCTATTGTTGCTTTAGTGTAGTAGCAATACCAGATGAATAAATAGTCGGCGATTGGTATTTTTCTTGGCCGGAAAACATGTTGTTTAATATTGACACAATATGCTGTTTGGGAAATGTCCAGTCAAATTCTTACGGATGTTCATTCATCCAACTTTATTCCAGGTTATAAAGTTGGAAACAGAATTAAAACCAACACTCCTTATGTTTAAAAAATATGTATTAAATCTGTTTTAAAATCTTGGTTATTTGTAGAAGGTAGACGGGAAGTCAGCTTCTGCTTTAGTCTCGGTTTGATTTTCCCCTCACTTAGTCCAGGCAACGAAGGAAAAATAGGGGAAAAAAATGGTGTAGTTTTGAAATTTGACACAGTTGTAGGGATTAGTGCCCTAAACAACATACTAAAAGTCCCCGACCGTGGGGGTTTAAAGGGGGGCTTTTTCAGTTTTTCTTAAATATTTTGAAAACTATGGGTTATAGAGAAAAAATCTCAATTACTAAAATAAACTACATTAAATTCCCTACAAGAAAAGACCTACATCTTTATTTTAGCATCAATAGTTAAGAAGATATAGGGAGTTGAAAAAGTGAGAATTTTTGAAATTCCTTATTGTAATGGTAAAATCAATAAAAAATGCCGAAGTAACAACCTTCAGAAGCACCTCATGCCTATATAATAATTTTATAAAGGTAGTATTGTATGTGTTGAGAATAGTGGTAAAAGCCTCCCTTTAACCCCCCCTGTACCCCCGGAGTAACCCCCACGGTTGGGGACTTTTAGTATGTTGTTTAGAGGACTATTCCCTACAATTGTGCCAAATTTCAAAACTACACCATTTATTTTCTCTATTTTCCCTTCGTTGACTCGACCAGAATTGATCTTATGGAGAGAAGCGGATTGAGGGGAGGAAGGGATCACGACTGTTCATCAAATATATTTGTGCCCCACCCCCACACTACCACTATTCTCAACACATACAATACTACCATTATAAAATTATTATATATGCATGAGGTGCTTATGAAGGTTGTTACTTCGGCATTTTTTATTGATTTTACCATTACAGTAAGGAATTTCAAAAATTCTCACTTTTTCAACTACCTATATCTTCTTAACTATTGATGCTAAAATAAAGATGTAGGTCTTTTCTTGTAGGGAATTTAATGTAGTTTATTTTTGTAATTGAGATTTTTTCTCTAGACCACATAGTTTTCGAGATATTTAAGAAAAACTGAAAAAGCCCCCCTGTACCCCCCCCGCGCAATCCCCACGGGCGGGGACTTTTAGTATGTTGTTTAGGACACTATCCCCAACAACTGTGCCAAATTTCAAAACTACACCATTTTTTTTTCTATTCGTCGATTTTTGGCCTTCGTTGACTGGACTAACTTTTCTTAGTTCAAAATTTGATAAAGCAATCACTTTATGTGCACGTGAAACGTGCCAAATGCGCCCTGTCGCTTTAATTTTGAAACCCTTTGAGCATCTTGCAGAAGGAAAACGGACGTGATGTTGCAGCACAGCGAAAGAAACGCTGTCAAAAACTGCTAAAAAAATATTGGATATTAAATGACATGGGCGTTACGTTTTACATGGGGCTGTGATTTTAGGTGAACAGACTTTATACTAACTTCAATCAAAAATACAGAAGCAACACGAATTTTCGAATCTTTATTTTAAAATTGAGCTGAAAAAAAATGGCTTGGGTATCTTCAAGCTGTATTGGCCGAATTATTTAATAGAACACAATTTGCAAGAAAAGGTGTTATTATTTTATTACGTTACTGAATCTTAAAATATTACATGTACATAGTTTCACTCAAAAATATCAACGGCGTGATAAATAAGAAAAAAAATCGTTTATTAAACTTTATACAAATTTATTTGATCTCTTGTTAATGGCCAACTATTCACACGAAAAATTATTACAGAATATATTGATTAATTATCTAAATGAATTGTTGTGTTTATTTTCCCTCAGAAAAAAGGTTCTCTGATTTCCGGCTTCACATCGTCCGTTTCTAAATCTGCTAAGGACATTCAGTCGAAGGCAGAAAGTGCGGTGGCAGATGCCAGTGCTGAAGTTCAAAATAAAGCACAGGAATTAGAGAAGAATGCTCTTGAAGCACAGAATAAAGTTGAAGAAAATGTTACCAATTTGAAAAACCAAGCCGAAACCAAAGCTCAGGAATCGGAAGCTGCGTTACTCAAGGCCAAAGAAGATGCCGAGAAGAAAGCTGAAGAAACTGTGTCTGAAGTGCAGTCTAAAGCTCAGGATATAGTAAACAAAACTAGTGCAGAGATTCAGTCCAAAGCGAATGAAGTGAAGGCTGGCATCGATTCAGCCCAGTCGAAAGCTCAGAAGTCAGCATTATCTGCACAGTCATATCTTCAGAACAAAACTCAAGAAGCAGAATCGAAAATGAAGGAAACTCAGTCGCAAGCAGAAAAAGCAGTTTCCGATACCAGTGCTTTACTGCAGTCCAAGGCCAAGGAGGCTGAAAGCAAAGCACTGGATTTCCAGTCGAAAACGCAATCGCAGATTCAGTCCAACATTAAAAATGTAGAATCAGCAGCTCTAGATTTGAAATCCAAAACAGAGAAGGGCATCTCCGATGCTAACACTCGTTTGCAGTCGGGTGTGAAAGACGTTCAGTCTAAAGCAGAAGAAGCTAAATCGGAAGCACTCAGCCAGCTTGAAGCTAAGAAGAAAGAAGCCGAAGCTGCAGCTCTTGAGGCAAAGTCGAAAGCAGAGAAAGCTGCCGCAGATGCAGCTGCTCAGCTCGAAGCTAAGAAGAAGGAAGCCGAAGCTGCAGCTCTTGAGGCAAAGTCAAAAGCAGAGAAGGCTGCCGCAGACGCAGCTGCTCAGCTGGAAGCTACGAAGAAGGAAGCCGAAGCTGCCGCACAGGACATGCATTCCAAAGCAGAGAAGGCTGTAACCGACTTTCAATCCAAAGCAAAAGACACAGTATCTATGGTAGGCAGCGGAATTGAAGCAAAGAAGAAGGAAGCAGAGAACAAAGCTCAGGAACTTCAAAACAAGGCCCAAAGCGAGCTCGATGCTAAAGTGCGAGAAGCACAAGCTGCTGCTCAAAATGTTCAGTCTAGGGCACAATCAGCAGTGAATACTGCTCAGTCTGAGATACAAAACAAGGCCCAAGACATTCAGTCCAAAGCTGAAAGTGCCGTGTCCACAGCAACCATCCAGCTACAAAAGAAGACTGATGAAGCCGAAGCCAAAGCTCGGGAAATTCAAGCCAAAGCAGAAGACGCCGTCTCGTCAACTGTGGCCCAGGCAGAAGCTACAGCTAAAGATGCAAAAAATAAGGCGGAAGGGTTTGTGTCCTCGGCAACCGTTGAACTGCAGGCAAAACGTTCCGAAATCGAAGGAGGACTTCGAAAGGCTGCTGATGAAAAAGAGAAAGAACTGCAAGCCACGAGTCAAGATTCATTTCAAAATATGCAAAAGATGGCCCTCGGAGCCTTAACCGGCGCTAAGGGTGTTGGCGGCTTGCCTACAGATATGTTTTCCGGAATGCAAGAGAAGTCTCAGGAGGTTTTATCTACAGTTCAAGAGGTTCCAAAGAAAATTCAGGACAGCATATATGAAGTCCAGACCAAAGCTGGAGATATGGTGACAGAATTAAAACAGATTCCTACTGCAGCACTAGGCGCACTTTCACAAGTGCAGACGTCAGTTATGGATACAGCGACCAAAGGTGTCGAAGGACTTCAAACACAAGCACAAGATTCCGCCCTGAAGGTAAGTCTATGCTTTTTTATATCTTACGCTTTTCCCGAGTAGTGTTCGTAGTTCCGCTACCAAAAACACAACTTTCGCTATTATTGATACGTCCGTTATATTCTACTGCTTATGAACTGCGAATGAAAATAGACATACTAAGTTTCTACAAATCAGATCTGCTTAAATATTATTACAAAAGGTATATAAATAATAAAAAAATTATAAAAATGTTTATAAGTAATCGATTTTTTTTGTTACACATTTGGAAAACTTGGAGCTCTCGAAGGGACATTAGCATTTTTTATGTGCTGTAAACTTGCATTCAAAACATCGTTTTGCATGGTGTGTGTTAAACAAATTCAGCTTTATTGCTAAGCGTTTCAAATTAAACAACGCGGCTGCTTTTCCTTTTCTCTTTTCAGTGCATTTTGAATTTTTGATAATTTTTCAATTCTCACATTTTCATTTTTTGAATTAATTTAGTGTATGCATGAAATGATATGAAATACATTAAGCATAGGTGTACTTTCTGTGATGAAGTGAATTTTGGTATTGAAAATTAAAATCTTATTCATGTGATGTGTATCTGAGTATTGCCATAACATTCATTGTATTAAGCCCACAATATTACTGTAATCGTAGCTCTGCAATAATTTTCGTCTCTACGTTTGTATGTGCGAATTTCAGAATCCTATTTATACGTGATCTGTAAAGTGACTACAGTATTTTTCGTAACTAATACTAGATTTACGGCAGTCTGTTTTTTTATTGGCAATATGCGATTGTTAACTCAAGCTTTAGATTACAGATTACGAATCTTCTAGATATCCTTTTAAAATGGAGATTTTAAAAGAGAGATAGGAAAGTGATTTTTTTTCTCCTTTCCAAATTGTTGATAGATAGGATTTGTGGGCCCGTCCGATCTGCCATCCTTTTCGGTATCTATTCATGCTTCCGTCGTCAATATGAAATCTAGCGATTGACTTGCTTACTTGATAACCTGCCTTAGTGCAATAGGACAGAGGAGTGAAACTATTTAAATAATAAATAGACATACCCTGAGAGGGAGTGAAATTCTGTTGTTTTCGCGGTAGGATGGTTATACTAATCTATGTTCTAGAGAAATTTTAACGTAGGACTACGTTCCTCCCATTGGGGTCTCAGGAAGAAATTTGATTCATACGCCAAAACGCCATCAAAAACATTGTATGGGAGATCCTCTATATCTCGGTAACTACATAAGTTAAAAACATAATTAATGTCTTATTTTAGAGATAAAGGGTAACAACAGAAGTTACAAAAGAAAAATTGAAAATCGGAATTGTAGTTCGCAAAGTTGGGTAAAAATACGCATGACGTCACACGCATGAGGATTTCTGATGATCCTGCAGGATTTGCAGAAATGAGGATGCATGAACGTGGTGCCAACAAATTTATCCTAGTACTCTGGGGAATTCATATATTGGTTCAACTTTTACACGAAAAATTAGGCCCGAATTATTAAATTATGTATGTTACTTTTAATATCATCGACCGATCATACACAGTATTGTAAAGATCCACGCACGATTGAAGAATTCAAAACAAAAGAAATGACATTCTAATATATTTTATTAAGAAATAAAACAAATTTCATTGTAACCGTAGTTTAATTTCGTTTCGCTATTTTTTCATACATTAGTATTTCGGAGAAACAAGAGGGAATTGAGAGTAACTTCGAGAAACAACAGTATCGCGAGTAACTTCGAGAAACAAAAGAGTATCTCGAGTAACAAAGAGAATCCGAGAAGTTTCGAGAAACAAAAGAGAAACCGAGAAACAAAAGAGTCACGCGAGTAAAGTAGTCCTTCGCCTTTAACACCAGCGGCTATTTGAAAAAGACAGCCTCCCGTCATTTTTTTTATAGTGTAGCATTTGCATTGCCGCCAAAGAAAAGCTTAGTATATAATCTAGCCATAGATGATAAAAATAACTGTTATTTAAAAAGTATGAATATTTTTACTTCACTTCTGAAATATCTTTCGTAGTCTGTGTATTGTTAAAGGTAATTAGTTACCAGCATAATAATAAACGCTTTTCATAAAATTAAAGAAAATAAATCTAAATCTAATGAAATTGCCCATTTAATTAAGCCCTATTAAGCATATTTACGTTCCGTGTAATTCTCGTGGGAAGAAGGCTGTGTTGCATAATTAACGTCTGAAGGAAACGCGAGACCGAAACATCTGCAGGATTTTTATGCAAAAGAGGTATCCCCAGGCATCGCAGAGAGCAGAAAATCACTCTTCATTATTTTTTTATTCATACCATTTTCATCTCCATCCCGTATGACCTTGACGCAGATGTTCATTTAAATGTCCTTGACACACATTTTCATGGGTTTTTTCTCCTTCGAATTATTAACCAGCGGGAGTGGTCTCCCCTACACTTTCTCATATACTTCTCGAAAAAGGTGCAGTTTCCCCTCCCCCCGCGTGGATAAAAAAATTCGAACCTATTGTAACCCAGGAACCAATGACTATCGGAAAATATTTAGGTAAAAAAATCAAATTCGAAGAGATGCGTTCCGATTAAATGAATACCGACTTCTACTCTTTCTTCGCTTAAGGACAATCCTTCCGCGTGCACAGATTGCTACCAAGTACGCATGCGCATGGAGAATCGGATGAAAAAAGCGCCAAGCAGGAGTCAATAAATATCGTGCGCAGAAGATTGCGGTCAATACTCATGCGCGTGGAGATAGCGGACTCGTTGGAGATGCGCTTATACAGACCGACAGACAGTCAACCCTTTGACGGATTTGGCCCAAAATTTTATGCGGACCTACATTCATGACGATAAAACTGTGTACCAAATTTTATCCATCTAGCTATTCAAGTTTTTGAATTATAGCGTTCGCATGACCGCGGACAGACAGACAGACTTCCCGTGGACGGGTTTTGTTCAAAATTTGATAGGAACCTACAAATTGTGTTTAAAGACTACATACCAAATTTCATCCCTTTATCTCTAATAGTTTTCGAGTTATCGTGTTCACAGACAGACATAATTCCCAAATTGTGTTTTTCGGACTGAGGGAGGTCTAAAACGTGAAGATTCGTCAAAATCTCGAGTTCGAATTTTTTGACGATTACAATACTTTCTCTTTGTATACTTCGTATACGAGAAAGTAAAAATGGGTTCTTTTTCCATTCAAACATTTGATCATCCTTATTTACACTTCCTTCGACATGGGAGCAATGTTTCTTATAAGATTTATTATTTCATTTAAATTTAAAGTTTTAAATGAAACGTTCATTGCATTGCAGGTTCTCGATGACGGGTCAACAAACATAAACGAGGCAGTCGTCAAAATCCAGGCTGGCGTCCGAGGATACTTAACAAGAAAATCTCTCAAGGAGAAGAAAGAAAAGACTGAAGGTTAGTATTAAGATTTTGAATAATTTTTATTAATTTTCTTTACTTTTTTTGTCAATGCATTGCTTTAAATCGATGTATGGACTTTTTCTTTATTGATACCAGTAAAAGTACGAGGGAAAATATTTCTCTTATGCAGTAGAAATCAATATCATACGAAGAAAGCCAAAAACAAAGATAAACTCGGAGGTAATCGACAAAAACAAACAAGGAATCCATTCTAGTCCATTTTTTCAAGGGCTAAGGACGTTATTCAAAATGGATTCAAAATAATACTAATAATTGGGAAATTTTTCTGTAAGAAGCTTGCATTACGCCAAATATAGCTTCTCGTAGCCTGAAATTTCCCAACAAAAGACAAAGGAGATCTATACATCAAAAAGCATTATTTCAAAAGGAAGAGGAAAAACAAAACACAAACATAAAGACGCTAATAAGATTGATTTAAAAATATCAGCCATCTGGCTTTTTAAACATTGTATGTTTGATTAGCGAATAATAGATATATAAATTAAAATGTAAAAAATATATATAAGAAACAGAAGATTTAAATAAAAAACGATGATAGTACACCTTTTTGCGTGCTCAACGCAACAGCATCAATGATTTAATTAAGTTTTAATTAATTTTTACTCATTAATTTATAGTTAATATCTTTGATAAATTTTGATAATTATAACTGTTTGGTTAGTGAAGATATTTACGCTACATTTGTTATCCGAACTATTTACTAAAGGGGCCATGCCCAGAGCTGTTCGTTAACCGCTGAAATATTAATGTTCTTCCTATATCAATATTACTTCTGAAATATTTTTCACGCCTAGATTCGTTTTCGTTCGTGTGAAATTTTGTCATTTCTGAAAAAAAGATTGTGAATGTATTCTATTCCTTATAAGGATTGCTGTTATTGTTTTCAGCATTTTTGAGACTGCACGGTTTACTCAATAGCAGCCTTAGTTTCTTGTCTCTTCTCGTAATTAAGCAAATGTATATACAGTAAACCCTTGTAGCTTTCTTTAGTGGTTATATCTAACACGCAGCTATCTAAAACAACAGCATTTATTAACGAAAACTAGACGAGCACATCACCAACAATAACAATGAAACTGACAATCAGAAACAAAATACAATATTTATAGTGCTGAAGCACAGAAACTAGAAGTTGTAGTGAAGGTTTCTGCACTAGTTTCAGATGCAGGAGTGGCGTTAGAGTCTGCCCGAAATGGGGAGGGCCTCGACCTGCTGTGTGTGTAAGGATGACCCTCTCAAATTTTCGCCAGATCTTCATTTATCTACTAGTTGAATACCCGTTAGGTGAACGGAGTACGAAAATTTTCCCCGACGGGTGGGCACAGCATCTCTGACAGGGGGACCCTGGTCCCCCGGAGACCCCACTGGCGCCACTCCTTTTAACCCTTTCCGGCACAAGGCATTAATTTTTTTTAAATATGATGAAAAAACATCATGAATAGGCTTAGTTTATTGTCTATGCATAGAATTTACAGAAAAAAACACCTCTTTCTGAGGAGGGGTCGTTGTCTCTCTTTGGGGACACTCCCTCATATGAGGACACATTTGGACACGGCCATCTTGATACGCTCAAAAATTAATGTTAAATTTCACACAAAATCATAAATTAAAACTTCAAAAATATTGAAGAAAAATTGTCGAGTAAATTTGCTACAATTGTAAAGGTCAAGAACTCAAAAAAATTTCTGTCTCCGAGTTAAGAAATTTGGGCATTTTAAATCCAGAATTTTTCCGAAATGAAAGCGAAATTTCATTGTGCTGCCATCTACAATCTAAAAGGAGTACTGTCAGCTGCCTTTTCCTGCAATTTTCCGGGTTTCAAATTGGAAACGGAGTTTTTCAGAAAATTTTAAAGTTGGTGTCCTCTTTTGAGACCACTGAGCCGGAAAAAGTTAAGATGCCGCACGTGAAATAGACGCCGGCCTGGTTCCCTATTGGCTAGGAATACCGATCGCCACGCCATCTATATACAGCGTTCTAATTGGAGTGAAAAGAAGTGCACAAGGATGGTTTGTTGGTTGAGCGAATTTTGGTTGCACAAGGACCATTTTGAACTAAACTGCTCCAAACATACGCAGATAACCGTTAAATCGTGAAACGTGTTACATGAGCATTATTTAAAATAGATTCTTACACTTCAAATCTTGCGGTATGGTGTAAATTTAAAATACTGAATGTGCATGCCGCTCTAATTCTCTTTTAGAAAAATGATTGAAAAAGCCTAAGGGTCTAATGAAATCGTCGATTTGCGGAAACCAGACGAGTCAATATTATCAAAATTCTGGGAGCTTTTTAAGAAAACTGATTGATTTTTTAAACCAGTGATTAAATTTTATTTTTACCTGGTAGGTTTCATACACCAATAATGTCTTTACTTGACTCTCGTCATTTCTTCACTCATTATGCGAATACCCCATTAAAAATGTGAAAAGAGCATGAGCGCCATTTTGAAAAAAAGTTGACTCGCATTCTTTCTGCAATCAATGATTCAATTGTTTTCCCGTTGAAAGTCGCTTCTTAATAACACGGCGTAATAAAATTCTGTTCGTTAAATCGAGGGTTTATTGAGTATCTTTTTTCCCCCATTCCATGAGAACAATAACAAAAACCAAACTGATCGATATTTTCTTCGTTTGCATGTAGTCATATACATTATGCAGTGGTTGTCGTCTAGTGATACCATTAATTCCTTTCGGAGTATTAATGTTTCAAGAAACAAGATGGCTTTTATTTTCTGGACCTTTTGATACGGCTCTTGTTCAGCTGAGAATTAATGAGGTAGCCGGGAACAATAAGTTACAAGCGGCCGTAATGAACTGCAAACATCTGAATGCTTTTCATATCTCCTTCCAAGGGATAAAATAAAGAAATAAGATAAATTAAATAATCACGTGTGTTCTCAGGAAGTGGATTCTCTCTAATTAAAACATTTCTCTCGCTAACTCGGCCCGCATTATTCATAGATGCTTCTAGAAATATTTTTAATAGTGGAATAAGAAAATGAAAGTGATACAGTAGAGTCTCCCTACAACGAAGTCTCTCTACAACGAATTTCTCCCTATAACGAAATTTTTAATCGGAATGTTAAATAACATTAAAACTATTCTCCATATAACGAAGTGGTTGTCTCCCTATAACGAATTTTTTCAGAGATTTATCTTTTCGATTTTTGTCATTTTTGAAGAAAGTTGATAGTTTCTGTGCAATCAATTCGTTCACACGTGCCTGTTTCTGGAACCACTCACTCTTAAAATGTGAAAAATTTTCTGAAACTTTAACATCACGAAATGCAAAGCAATGTAAAATAACGGAATTTTTCAAGTAAAATAAACGTAAGTACATACTAGTACATATTATTCTCTAAATTGGTGAATTGTCTTAACTTCTAAGCATTTTATTTATACAATAAAAATTAGTATAATTTTAACAAGTTTATAATATATATTACTTCATTTTTAATTGAAAATCATACTTAAATACATTTGAACTTATCGCACCTATTAAAAAGTTTGGAACATTTTCTTAAATAACAGCAGAAATCTCTAATCTCCGTATAACGAAATTTTCTCTATAACGAATTTTTCAATTGGAACCAAGCGATTTCGTTATAGGGAGACTCCACTGTATTTTCTAAAATAGGCGTCACAGACTATAGTTTTGCCCATTAACGCAAATAA
>BGPR01015454.1:0-20794 GCA_013235015.1 Araneus ventricosus
GAAGCAAGCGAAGTCACGTGACGCTGAGAGCCAATGAAAAGCGACCTCAATCCAGACCATAGTAGGATCCGTAAATATGCGTATTCGCGGTGCTTCCTGATGTCTTCCGCAGTTTGTTTGGTGACAGCGATAAAGTAATAATTCTGTAAAAAACAAGTAAAGTAGAAAAGTAATAATTCTAACAATTCTAGACTCAACTATTTGAATAAAACATATGATTTAAAAAATTTAAATCATTAGTTTTGTTTTATTATTTCGCTATTCGATCGTGCTATAGCGAGTGCGTAACAACTCAACTCGAAAAGCAGGATGTATTGTTACCATCGCCTAGGCAACAAACATTTTATTGAGTTGTAAAAAAGAATATGGAGGCCTTTCTAAGAGGGTGCCATTTTTTTTTCTCTTGACCGAATCAGATCAGCAATAATTTTAGCCCGTCTTTTAATGGCAATTTTCATCTCTTTTTTGATTACGGGTTGAAAAGAACTATGGAATGAATTGGGGATAATAGCCTTTGTTACAGAAAATCCCAGAAAACCCCCAATCAAATCAAATTTATTGAGTTACCTTTTCGCTTACATGATTCTTCACATTTCCACCTTTTAATCGTTCTTTGAAAAATATAGTTTTCTGAAAATTAAAGCAATTTATTTTGAAGTTCGACAAAATTCTATTCTTGTTTACCTACACTTCAGTGCCCATTCTTGGGGACCTCCGCAAAGCGAAAGTCATTATTATGAGAAAGGAATTATTAATTAAAAAACATCAATAGTCGATTTGAAATTACTCTGAAAAAATGTTATAAGAACGTCTAAGTTTAGCTTAGCTTTTTTTTTTGTTCTTCCCAGAAAGAGCAATTATGGCAGCCATTCCATAAAAAAACAGCTCATATTTTCAATAAACATCCGGGATTACGGAGATCAAAACATCATTCAACCAGCGGCAGTGGCCTCCCCTAAACTTTCTCGTATACTTCTGAAAAATTTGTCATTTCCCCTCCCCCAGCGTGGATAAAAAATTCGATCCTACAGTAACCCAGAATGCAATGACTATCAGAAGGTTTTTCATTGTAGATTATAGTGATTGTATTTATGTGAAGAATCATATTCAAAGAGATGCGTATGTATTAAAACTTAGCAATATTTATTTTCTATCACACTCTAACAAGCTAATAATGCGACGGCGTGCGCGAGCGAAAAGACAATAGGAGAAAATTACCTCGTCCGCTATCGCTGAGTAACTTGCGCATGCGCAGAGATTGATTCCAGTACGCAAGTAAAAAAATTGCATACGCAATTTGAACACCTTTTTTCAACCGATTGAAACGAAATTTGGGCACAGATCTATAATTAATGTTAGCTACCGTCATACCAATTTTTATTTATCTAAGCCAAAGGAATTAGGAAATATAATTTTTACAAGTATGCGATTATACAGTCCGATAGACCATCAACCCTCCGACGGATTTGATCCAAACTTTGATACGAACCTACAATCGTGATGATAAAACTGTATACCAAATTTTATCCTTCTAGCTATTCAAGTTTCTGAGTTATAGTGTTCACATAATCACGGACAGACAGACACAGATTTCCCGCAGACGGATTTTGTCCAAAATTTGCTAGAAACATACCAAATTTCATCCCCGTAGATCTAATAGTTTTCGATTTATCGTGTTCACAGACAGACATAATTCCAAAATTGTGTTTTAAAGGTCTAAAACGTGGAGATTCGTCAAAATCTCAATCTCTTTTTTGACTATTACAAAACTTTCTCTTTGTATACTTCGTATACGAGAAAGTGAAAAAAGGAAAAAAGAATATGGAGGCCTTTCTAGAAGGGCGCCATTTTTTTCCTTGACCGAATCAGATCGGCGATAATTTAGCCCATCTTTCGATGAAATTTTCGTTTCTTTTTTTTTTACGGATTGAAAAGAACTTTGGAATGAATAGGGGAATAGCCTTTGCAGCTGAAAATCCCCAAAATAACCCTTTTTCAAATCATTCAAATGAAAACATCATCCATATTTGGCATATTTAAAGTACACGCACCTTCTCATCAATTTACGACCATCCGCACTTTACGACCACAAAAATGAACATAATTTTAAGTTGTATTTTTGTTTACATAGTTAATTGAGTACATTTTGTGTGTTTTTCAAATTATTATACGTATATAAATTGAATTTTTGTGTCTTGTGTTTAATTTTTACAACCGGTTTGAATGAAAATATTGTTGAAAAATATAAATCTGACTTAGTTATACTTGCTTAGTTCGACTTGCAACCTGCCAGTCGGAACAGACTTCTGTCCTAAAGTCGAGGAGACCCAGTGTCTTCAAACCGCAACAATTGAAACCAGCGGGAGTGTTCTCCCCTAAACTTTCTTGTATACTTCCCCAAAAAGGTGCCGTTTCCCCTTCCCCCGCGTGGCTAAAAAAATTCGAACCTATTGTTACCCAGAATCCAATGACTATCAGAAGGTTTTTCATTACAGGGATTGAAAAATATCTAGGCAAAAAATGAAATTCAAAGAGATGCGTAACGATTTTCTTCTCTTACCGGGTCAAGGACAAACTGACGTAATTCGCTACTCCGTAATGAAATTCCTCTCCGCTCTTGCAGTACGCATGCGCGCGGAGACAACGGATTCTCTTCAAAAGTAAATTATACGGAACGACAGACAGTCAACCCTTTGACGGATTTGGCCCAAAATTTGATACGGACCTACATTCGTGACGTTAAAACTGTGTATAAAATTTTATCCATCTGGCTTTTCAAGTTTTTGAGTTATAGCATTCGCATGACCTCGAACATGCAGACAGACAGACTTCCCGTTGACGGGCTTTGTCCAAAATTTGATAGAAACCTACAAATTATGTTTAAAGACCACATACCAAATTTCATCCCCGTAGTTCTAATAGTTTTCGAGTTATCGTGTTCACAGACAGACATAATTCCAAAATTGTGTTTTTCGGACTCGGGGAGGTCTAAAACGTGGAGATTCGTCAAAATCTCGAGTTCGAATTTTTTGACGATTACAATACTTTCTCTCTGTATACTTCGTATACGAGAAAGTAAAAATGACTTTAAGTGCTCATTTACGCATTTAAATAAGATAAATCTCCATGCAACTTTTTTTAAATCGCATTTTCAGTTTTTATATTCTTTAAAAATTTCGTATTTTACTAGAATAATTTGAATTCATTCATGTTTCATTTAGTGTGTTTAATAAATAAAATAAATATTATTTTATAATAATTCAATTTTATATGGCATTTTCAAGTAAGACGATGCAATTCATTTCAAAACAAATCAAATTACAGTGCACTCCCGATTATCCGGGTTAATCACCGGGAGGGATCGCATGGACAATAGAAAAACACAGATAATCCGAAAACTCCTTTTCATTAAAGAAAAAATCAACATGAGTACAAAAATATAAAAATTACTTACATTTGCATGCTGTATAACATCAAACTAGGAATTTTCCTTTTAACATTTACTTCTTTAAAAAATCTGTAATGCGTCTTTGCTTTTGCTGTTTGTTCATCTCTTGTCGTATATCAACCCATATTTTACGAACCGCAGTAATGTCATCGTAATCAAATCCTCTTTCTCTCATATAATCTAACAAAGTTTCCACAGATTGTAGAGCAGCAGAATGAGAAATTGTATTTTCCTCATTTAGTACATCTTCTGCATCAGTACTAGCTGATTCTTCATTATCAAGTTTTTGAAGGATTTCTAATTTTTGTTTAACATTTAAAACGTTTCGTTTCACACCACTCATTTTTACCAGTAAAAAATTTCACGCTACAATTAACTGACGATAAACAAGACGCAGAAACTAAAGGAACACGTGCGAAAGTGAAAGAGGACGAAGAAGTTAATGAATGACGTGTCAGGAAGAAGCGTGTTAGCACGAGAATGAGCTAGCAGGAAGTGGATGATTCATTTCTCGGAAAATTAGGGGTGGAACCGGTAGAGATTGCACGTGGAGGAAGAAAGAAAAAACACATTCTTTAGTCTCAGCCGTCACGGCTCCCTAGTTTCACGGAATGAATCTCTCCATCGAACATCAACATCGATTTTGTATGCATGATAAGCGTGAAAATGTTTCTCTTTAAATTTTTTTATGAGTTCGGAATGAGCACGGATAATCCGCAAACCGGATAATCCGTGCACGGATAATAGAGAGCATACTGTACAAGATAATTTCATAAACTTGGAAAGGTAGAAAATTATTTAAAATAGAAATACTTAATATTTTTGATTAATTATTAGCATCTAAAACTCTTTTTATATATAAAGAAAAGAATGATAGCTGACAATTTTTTAAACTTAGAAATTTCAATTTTTTAAAATGAAATGCTTTGAGTTATGTGAAAAGAACAGAATTTTAATACTTTACTGTTACATTTTAACTTTTAAAATAAACTAAGTACAAAATATTTCATTCAATTAATGTCACTTTTCTACATATTATATCCAATGCGAATTAAGCACAACTCTCACAAAATATAAAGCAATATTATTATGAATGACCATATTTTTTGGAGAAAGATTTGCTTCTGAAATCTATTCTTCAGTTACCTATATATTTTTAGAAATAAATCTATTAATAAGGGTTATTTGACAAGTATTTGCGAAAAATCAGATAAATACAGCAGAAGCATTTCACTCAATTCTCGCCTTAACTATGTTTTTAAGACAACATTCAAGATTTTATTTAGAATTTTCATATGATTTATCTTATTTATCTGTATAACATTTTTAAAACATTCCGTGAGGGAACATTTTATGGATTGCAAAAACGTTCCAAGAGTAAAAGAAAATATATTTATTGTGTTCAAAAGTAATAAATTATGAAACAAGTTTGATGCTACTAAAATTTTTTTCGATTTGCGTTTCTCATTTGTTTCAGCTTAATTTAATGTTTCACTAGTAATTCTGTGAACAGCCGACCCCGCGTCCCCCCCCCCCCAAAAAAAAAAACCACTAAGATCTTCTCTTCATTGCAGTCTTTAAAGGTTTAGCCTTTTATCACCAAAAAGTAATTTTTTTTAATACGAATTATTTACACAAGTCATATTTCATAAATATTCACGCAACTACAATTAAATGTCTGTTTTTATCAGAATTAATAAAATTACAATTAGATGTCTTGATCTTTACCAGAATGACTCAAATGTTTTTATGGTGTCAAATTCGCCATTGACTAGTCAAATATTGAAGCCATTAAAACGGCTAACATCTTAAAACTTAATTTTTAAAAAAGAAAAATATCTTAAACAGATTTCGTTTTCAATGACTTCAAGGAAGACTCATGCCAAATTCGAAGAAAACTGAACGACGGGTTCGGTCATGCCGAACGGTCGAGCTGAAACAGGACATCACTTCCCTCGTTCAATTACATTATACTCTCTATTATCCGTGCGCGGATTATCCGTCCTCATTCCGGACTCAAAAAATTTAAAGAGAAACATTTTCACGCTTATCATGCATGCAAAATCGATGTTGATGTTCGATCGAGAGATTAATTCCGTGAAACTAGTGGGCCGTGACGGCGAAAGCTAAAGAATAGATTTTTTCTTCCTCCACGTGCAATCTCTACTGGCTCAACCCCTAATTTTCCAAGAAATGAATCATCCACTTTCTGCTAGCTCAGTGGTTCCCAAACTATTTTGGTCGTGGAACCCCAAAATTTGTTGCCAATGATCGCGGAACCCTGAATATTTTTTAATTAACGACTTTTCAAAGTTAATATCTGATATTAAATGAAACAAGTATTATTTTGGTATTTCAGATTTCATTGAATTAAGCAAAACTAAAAAAAAAAAAAAACAATTCATCATAGAAATAATTAATAAAAATACGAAACATAAACTAAAATAAATGGAAAATCTTTAATGTAAAGGATGCACCTGCTTCTTTGATTCCATGATTCTCTTAAAATTAGGCATTAGGTTTGATAACTGAACTCGCATATCTGCAATACGATATTTTTTATCTTCACTTTATTTTTGCCTTCCTTTTCATTGGCAAAAAATTGGTCACATTATTATTAGAAAATTATGAATCGTTTTATTCAAAATATAAAACAACTTACCCAAAACTTATCATTGCAAAAATTTCCTTCCATTAATAGCTTTTCCAAAGTATTATTCCAAGAATTTCCCTTGCCGAAAAGATCAACACGATGCGAACGCCGCGCCGGCTCATCTGGACTGACAACAAAAACACAACATTGGCATGGATAAAGAAAAAGTCATCTCCTTCGCCACGCACCACGCATGCGCCCGAAAAAATTGCACTCCTCACCTTTTACACAATTTGAGCAATACTTTTGAAACAATAGATGCGATAAGTACAAGACACTCGAAAATATCGGTTTATACGCTTCTATCAAGAACGAAAGTGTTTGACAAGAATACACATAGCTCAGATAATTTCGGTAAACACAATTGTTGGAAGAAGAAAAAAAAGTAAGCTAGTCGCACACAACGTTATGCAATAACTTGTTCATTGAACTTGAAAGAACTTGTTCTGTAGAAATGCATAATACAAATGTAAAAAAAAAAAGTCCAGTTAGTTCTGCTGCCGTTACTCTTGAGAATAATTACTCGTGAATGTGAATTTTCCTGCTGTCGGATCCTTGACTAGAACATGCTGCGCCATTCTAGTTCCCTGAACAGAATGATTTTTCACAAATACTTTTGAGAATCGAACGTAAAGAAGGCATACAAATGAAATCAAATTTTCGAATTCTACATCATACAATAGCTGGCAGATGTATTTCTATACTTATCATTACCTCTAAGAATAAACAATCGAGCATTATTATTATTATTATTTTCAGACAGGGAAGAATTTTGGAAATTTTAATTTATCCTAATTTTATTCAGTTCATTTCATTTTTACTATTTCTGTCAGGAAAAGTCATTAGTAAAAAAAAGTGAATTGTTTCGAAAAGTCAACATTTAATTTGTCAGAGTTCATTGGGAAGGGAAAAAAAAACTATTTTCAAATTCAAAATATTCGAGTTTGTGTAGCTTATGCTCCTTTGCATTTTTGTCATAAAATGCCTGCTTCATTTCAAAATCTTTGACAAAAAACTATCAAGTTTATGATAAATGTATAAATAACGAGTAATTGTAGGAAAAAACAAAGGAAACTCGAATCTCTAGTCTGCAAAGTCTTGGCATGATAAAGTTGACATTTATTTTTAAAAAATTATAAAAGCATTATTCCTTTTTTTATCGTCTGCTTAGTAGGCAAACGATAAAAAAATCGCAGTCGTTTCTAAATCAAATTTACAAATTCATAAAATTACGTCCGAATAATACAAAACGCGAGATATTTCAATTAAATTTGAAATAAAGGTACGTAAACAACTCTTAAAAATTAAATATTTTTGAAATGCAAATTTAATAATTTTTTGAATTAAAGGTTATATTGTGAAAGCCAACTCTCCAATTAAACAGTCTACTGAGCATTTCAGTAGCGAATGAATGGTCAAAATCTATTGCATCAGCAATTACCTGATAAATTTTTAAAAATTTATTGAAATCAAAGAAAAAATTGTCTGGAATAAAAACTGATATCTCTAGAAAAGTAATTTTTTTGAATATTACAGGAGTGTAAAAATGGTTTTTTTACGATTATATGCTCCGAAGTTATAAAGGAAAAATTTTGAAATTCTGATTAATTTTTAAACATTTAAAAATATAATTAGAATTTTGAAAAACCCTTTCTTAATGAGTACCTACTACCTAAGAAGTAACTGTGTGCGAAATTCGGTAGCTCTAGATCCACCGATGTGTCCTACAGAAGGTTTTGAATTATTTGTACATCTCACATCACGCAGTTTACAGGAAGTTTGCGAGCTTAAACTCATCATCATGTTAAACTGAAAATAATTATATAAATAAACGTGATTTTTTTGGCCCTTTCTATTTGTAAGAACATATGCATTTGTGACTTTATTTTGAAACAACAAAATTTGGAAAATTAAATTTACCAGATTTTTGTCCGAATTATATTCATTTAAAGGACAGTGGAAACAAGGACATATCCAAGGGAGGGGCTCAAGCCCCCCCCCCTTCGGGTCTTAAACCATAGATTGTCCAGAATGCTATGTATTGATTTTTTTAAAAAAAACTTTTATTATCTAGACTTTCCACAAAAATAATTGCAATAACTAACAGGTCAGACACGAGTGTGTATTCACGGGGACAGAAAGAGGAAGAACCCCCTCGGCGAATAAATTGGCATGTTTTTTTGTTTGTTTGTTTTTTTCGTTGGTCTGTCAGTTGGGTGGCTAATGATAACTCAAGCAACAAGTGATTTGTTGCAGAACTTCTAAAGACACTCACTAATTGCCCCAGTATGCAAGTACTTCATACTGATACAAATTGAAACACAACTTAGTGGGGATCGTATTACAGCGACGACTGCTCAGGCAGTTTTCAGCAGTAAAAGGAAACTTCCTGTTAAGAAAATAACTTGATATATTTTTAAACTTTAATCTTTGAATATCTATATTGAATTGTATAAAGGCTAAAAGTACAGATAGGTGACAGAATAATGCGAACCTTTAAGGATTTACACATTTTTCCGAATATGTCCGGAAAGGCTAGATGGACTTCCACAACGTAAAGAATATACTCTAACGCATATTTTACAGTGAAGATTAGGTCTCGGGGATATTTAGGGGACCGATCAGAAATTGGTGAAGAATAAAATGATTTAGGACTCCACCCCGCTTCACAGAAATGATTTGAAACTTTCATCAAGATTTTGTTCGATGCGCGCAATATTTACATGCATTTTCGTAAAAATAGTACGAATATTCGGGAAGTTATAAAGTTTTTTTTTTAAATATTCCAAATGTCCTCGCACGCTTTCCGCTAAAGCCTCGATGGCTCATACGGTAAGGGCATACCTTTCTAACCGAAAGGTTAGTGGTTCGAGCTCGCCTCGGGGCTTCTATTTTCTTTTCCCAGTCCAGCCTTGTGGACTTTAAACCCTATAGCTGGGCATTCACCAGTAGTCCAATCCATTCCATTTGGCACAAGAACCGGTTTGTTTTCCATTTATTTAACTTCTGATGTAAACATGAGATCGCATGTTCTTACCAGTTGTGCAAAAAACTAAGAAATATTCGTTACTAGTTGCGAAAAATTGACTCACCCGCTTCACAGAAATGATTTGAAACTTTCAGCAAGATTTTGTTTGATGTGCGCAATATTTACATGCATTTTCGTAGCGAATATTCGGGAAGATATAAAAGTTTTTTTTAAAAATATTCCAAATTTCCTAGCACGTTTTCTACTAAAGCCTCAATGGCTCATACGGTAAGGGCATTCGCTTCTAGCCGAATGGTTAGTGGTTCGAGCTCGCCTCGGGGATTCTATTTTCTCTTCCCAGTCCAACCTTGTGGACTTTAAACCCTATAGCTGGGCATTCACCAGTAGTCCAATCCATTCCATTTGGCACAAGAACCGGTTTGTTTTCCATTTATTTAACATCTGATATAAACATGAGACTGCATTTTCCTACCAGATGTGAAAAAAATTAAGAAATATTCGTTACTAGTTGCGAAAAATTGAGTATTTTCTTCCTCTTTGAAATTTCAAGAAATTGAGATAGGTGGTGTTGCTTGTTAAGCGATGGTTTTTATTTTCTCATATACGAAGTAGCATGCATAGAAAACAGGTAGTAGTTGTGAAAAATTTTAATCTCGAGATTTTAATGAATCTACATGTTTTAGACCTTCCCGAGTCGAAAAAAAAAAAAAATTGCAACTATGCCTGTCCGTGTGTTTGAAAATATTTTAAAACAAAAAGTCAACCAGGTGAAGTTACATAATTTGGCTTGTGGTCTTTACACCAAGATGTTTATCAAATATTAGTTTAAATCCGTCAAAGGGAAAAGGTATTTTACCTAAATACGTACTCGATTTTCTGCGCTACAAAAGGTATTTTACCTAAATACATACTAGATTTTCTGCGCTACAAAAATACTACATAAAAATTGATAATATTTACAAGTATTTTTTAGCATTCATGTTGACATTCATATTAAATGAAAATACTACTCAAACTTTCAAATACTACATTCATTTACAGAAGCGTTGCCACTACGTCCAGAGAAATTATGCATGCACTTTTATTTGCATTTTCAAAATGGTTTAAAAATCGTTTTCCTGAATTAATGAGCCTGAAGTTACCCCTGAAAACACCCAAATTACGAAATAGGTAAACAAGAGTGATAAGCCATCACCGGGCAAGGTCATTTTGGTAGTTTTCGTGAGAGGAGGTGGCAACGAGGACAATTGATTGCACAACACCCAGGCGAAATCATTTTTGACACACGTTGTGAGATCCTTGCGTAGAAATAGGCAAAAAAAGTGGTCCGACTTCTTAACACATTGTTAATATGTATTTAAGTATCATTTTTGTCAAAGATAAATAATATACCTAGCCGTTGACGTTAAGAGTAACTTTAGTTTTTCAAACACTCTATATAAACTTCCAGAGCAGGTGAGATCGTGTCAATTCTTAGGCGCAGATGTTCTGCAGGAAATAAATTAGATTTAATTCATATCTCTTATCTGGCACTGATTCTGTGCACAATCCCTTTTGCCAACACGCAAAAGCGTTTCAAATAGAAACTATCATTCACAGATAAGATTTCATTTTCTCCATCTGACTTTGATTGAGTGAAGTGCAATCTGACCTTCGTCCGTTACTCGAAACAATGCGGCATCAGATCAAAAGATATAGAACCCAATGCAAGTTAATCAAAACTTCAAGATAATCTTCGAGTAGATAATTAATGCTATGCGACTAAAATTTCAACTTCGGTATGAATGCAGTTTCAATAGTTACGATGAGTTTCTCCTCATCTCAACACCTTAAAAGTATTATTTTCTGTTGAAAGTACAGGATTGTTATAATTAAAATTCGCCTGTCCAGAGGGCCATAAGCCGGCAATTCATCTGTACTCCATTCCATTCCATTTGTCCCAAGACTTTTTTTTCCCAACCACTCAAGTAAAAAATTAGGCACGTCATTCACTTGAGGCTCCAAAGTGCGCTACCACGAGTGACGGTAGAGGGGAGCTACCCTCGATTCCCCCTACCGCCGCTCTTCGATCCCCCTATTCCTCCCCCCATTCGGCGGATATCCGGTTTTCTAGCCTCGTTGCCAGGTCTCAATCTAGGCAGACCTTATGATCTTGCCGCTACCCTCGTTCGAGGCTCCAAATTGGAATAGGCGCATGAAGTGTTAGATTTTGAGTTCGTTGGAATTCCATCGATTTGAATCATTTGTTCCACATTTCATAGGTTTTCGACCTTGACGATTGTTTTTTCCTTCCCGTGTTTCAAAAATTCCATTTTGGATTAGATATGAATGACCCGCTTTAGAGCCGGTTCTATATGGCTTGAAACGAAACAAGACTTCTCTTGAATAGAATGCAATGCAAGTGATGTGCCCCCTGAAAACAAGTGTGAGGTCGTGTACTTTCTTGTGTAATTAAGGTGTTTTGAACAGACAAAAAACTTTACGTTTAGAACTGAATTTCAGAAGCCTTTTTAGTTAAATTATATAAAAAAAATTCAAATGAACTATTCAATTTTGCTTCAGTAATCAGAAAAATCTGCAAAAATCAATTCAGGTGTTGACCCAGGGCCACTTATTGACGAAAATGTTTACTTTTTTTCACCTCTTTTTTTTTATTTTCTTCTTTTTGTTGTTTTTACAGACCGCACAAATTGAACTACTTGCTAATGAAATTTTGTTCCGATTGGAGGCATATTGAGTAGCATCTGTATACAGGGTTCCCACTGTTATCCATTACACCCCCTTAACTTCTAAACGGTGGCAGCTTAGGCCATAAAGTTGGTGTCTTGGTATAGTGAAAAAGCTATGCGCTACTCGATGAGACAACTTACAACGCCATCTGTCGGCAACTTTTAGAATTAGCGGTCTAATGGAATCTAATTTTCCCCCTAACTTTTTACACAATGCTTCAGTAATTTATTGTAATTTTTTCTGCAAGTTTCGTTTAACGCTACGTTTCGTGCATGCGCAGTAAAACAATATGTACTAAAAATGCTCATATTTCCTGTAATTATCAAAAATTCATTTCTAAATTTTTACTAACTGCTTCTCTAACATACAGTCGAGTCCCAATAATCCGAGTTGATCGGGACCGACACCAACTCGGATTATGCGGACTACATAATAAAATCGATGAGAAAAATTCAGTTTTATGTATGTACATGTAACTGAAAAATAGAGAGCTCAAATAGCGAAAAAATAACGAGAACACAGATTGGTAAATATAAAAATGCATTTTAAATAACAACACACTTACTTGTTTTAATGTTTTAAAAATGAATCTAAAGTTGTTTGTTTTTGAGCAGAAAGTCTCTTTCTTGCTGCGTTGTCTCGCAAGCTTTAAAAAAAAAAAAACGTTATGTGGTAAAGCATCTGGTTGCTGCTCATTATAGCGAAGGGCAATAACGGCATCTAAAGCTGCCGTGCCTTCTGCATACGAAATGATCTTCTCTGTATTTTATCTTCTTCTCAATTTTTTATTACTTTTTTTAGCTACCTCGGATTAAGCGGAGCTCGAATTAACAGGACTCGGATTAGCGGGACTCTACTGTATTGTCATCTTTTCTGTAAGTTTCGTATAATATAACAGAAAACTCTGCATGTTATAAGCAAAAAACAGGCGGGAAAATTTGGGATTTTTTAAGAAAACCTTTATATCTTCCCAAATATTTGTACTGAGTTCACGGAAATTCCTGTAAATATTATGTACATTAAACATAACTATTTATGAGAGTTTTATCTTGTTATCAGTATTCTGTGAAGCGGGATGGGCCAAAAAAGTTTTTGTCTTTATCAGTTTGTAGACGGTCCCCTAACTGTCCTCAGGACCGAATCTTCACTGTAAAATGTGAGTTACAGTCTATTATTCACATAGTCGAAGTTTAAAGGCAGTCAGTTAAATCTTTCCGGAGAAGTTCTAAAAAATGTGAAAATTCTGAAAGTGTCCAGATACTTTTCGGCATATAGTGTATATTTCTGTTGAGTAGCATCTGTATATATAGAAGAGGAAAGTATGTTTCTGTGTTCGTTTTTTGGTTCTTTATGCGCGCCCACACCGTTGGATTTACGGCGACCAAATTTGGCACAGTGGTGGATTAGCACCAGAGAGAGCTAACGCCGTCAAAATTATTTTAAAATTCGAATTAGATTCTTATTTATTTAATTAAATAACGAAAATTAAGCTATTTTTAGACTTTTTTCGCCATTAACTTTTGAAATACCTATCTAACGAAATTTATTTGTACACCACCTTAAAGAGCAAAAAAATATCTTTTTAATGATACCAATTTAATTGTTGTACACTGTTTTCTCCAATTTTTATAAACATTTCAGAATTCATTTTAAACTCAATTTATAACACTGCTTTCTATTGTTATAAAATCAAATTCAAACCAATTTATTGTTTCATCAAATCCTTTATTTCCGTGTTTTTACTATTGTTAAAGTTAAGAAAAGATTGTTATCTTTGGTCAAGGTAGACTTCTTACTTCCGCTGTTATTTCGTAGCATGCACTTAACCTCCGTTTTTATTTTGTAATTTTTAATATGCCCTCAAATATCCAATGACGTTAGTTTAGTCACTATGGGATGTTTCGTTTAAATTTTCACAAATTTTTGAATGATTCTAATCAGTGTGCAGCGGCGGAGCGACCGGAGAGTAAGGGAAGTACAGATGCCAATTTTAGGGGCGCCATGGAGATAAAACTTTAATGCATTTATGCCAGTTTTTAAAGCAGGATTAGAGGTCGTAAAAATAATACTAGGTGCGCAAGGGTCATTTGCTCTTCCTAAGCAAATGGCGACTGAGGTAAAAAAAAAAAAAAAAACCCGCCACTGACTCCAAAGGGTGCCACTTATGCACTCTGCGTCACTGGCCATGCTGACAAAACGTTAATATGTTTGTTTGAAAAATGGGCACCGTTTACCCAAGTTAAGCCTCTTATGATGAAGGGGGGGGGGGGGGAGGAGAAAAAAAATCATAGTATGACCCCAGCGTCACTTACCCTAGGTACACCACTGTCAGTAAGTAAAGTCATTAAAGGTTAACCGAGTCCCTTAGTACCGAAGGGAGAGGGCACAGGGAGAAAAAGAAGGAATGGTGCGTCCGGTCAGGCACATGTACACCAAAAAGAAGAGAATGGGAATCAAAAATGATATGAATTATTTCTGTTATCTCTGTATATGGAATTCCAAGGGTTGTCAGATTCGTGTGAACTGGTTCAAAGTATGGAGACAAAAAGAAGAGGTTAGTTGAGCTGTTGGCCGAGGGGTCAGAGACATAAGAGAGGACACAAGAAAATCAACGAAAGACATTACAGTGAAAAACTATTTAATTAATTTAAAAAAATAAGTACTTAGACTTGAAAATATTTCTACCCCGAACAACGCCGGGTATATAAGATAGTTACTTATAAAGTGTTAGATGCCAATATATCGGCTCTTCTTAATATCACTATCACACAGTAGTGTTCCTTAAACATCGATAGTTCAATTATCGATAGTTTCAAAACTATCGATAGTTTTCTCCTCGGCGAAACTATTGATAAGTATTCTTCCAGTAGATAGTTTTGAAACTATCGATAGTTCCAGCCGATAGTTTTAAAACTATCGATAGTTCCAGCCGATAGCTTTAAAACTATCGATAGTTCCAGTCGATAGTTTTAAAACTATCGACTGAAAATGCGCCCATCCATAGTATTGTACGGGAAAAAACTATCGATATTATACTATCGATAGTTTTTTCCCGTACTATCGATATATCGATAGTTTTGAGAAAGTCGATGCTATCGATTGTTTCAGTCGATAGCTTCGAAAACCCGATACTATCGACTTGGCTTCGATAGTATCGATAGTCTATCGATGTTTAAGGAACACTACACACAGGGCTGTTTTTATTATTAAGTAACTGCAAAGAGGCATCATAACAATGAGGCGCTTAGCCATCAAATGAAACTGCCGTTCTTCGGTCAGGCTTCCATAATTAACATAAATTAGAAAGCAGACTTCTAGATTAATTTATCGCTTTGCGACTCCTACTGAACGGTGCACCTCGAGTACGTGTATGAGAAGCCACCGAGTCGCCTCCCATACACTTCTTGTGGAAAAAAAATTATAAAAAATTATTACAAAAAAGCAATTCTAAGGTGACCAACTTTTTTCCAATGAAAAGGGTGACACAAATAAATTAAAGAAAGAAATATCATAATTAGAAGAAACATTCTGCTCAATCGCAACCAATAATACAGAATACACTATAATGTGATAAATGCATAATAAACTCATTTGCAACGTTTTAAATTGGCATTATGCTTACATGCCTATTAATTATTATTTAGATAAGTACTTTTCCATAGAATGAATATTTTTTGTCAATTTATCATCTTCTAACAATATATTAGAAATATCTGAACAAGAAATATCCTTCATACTGAATTTTATGACAAGAACTGCAGCTAGAGTATCCCCTTTCAATCTCGATTTCTCACATGTCCAAAAATCATTATGGAGTGAAAATACCTTTTCAACTACTGTATTAATTCTAGGACAACACAACAAAAATCGAAAAAGCATAAATTTTCACATGAAACATGTTCAATTTTGAAATGGCTGAATATTTCCATCTTTTATCAGTTTCATCGCATTTATGGTCCTATTGAATCAATTTTCCAGAATTGAAATCTAAATTCAGGCTTCTAATTTAAATGTTGAAAAGGAGGACATTTAAGAGGACACTTTTCGAAGGAGGACAGACAGAACTTACAAAAGGAGAACTGTCCTTCGAAAGGAGGACGGTTGGTCACTTTATAAATTCTCATAAATTATCAACTTTAACCGGCTTACTTGGCTATTATGCATAATCGCCGGTTATTATGAATAATTACCTATTATTAACATTAACCGAAACATCTATCCTATTAAAATTCGAAGGTAAACAAACGTATGTATGTATGTATGTATGTATGTCCTTCTATCTTCTCATGAACCGCCGAACGGAGAAGCGCGCTGAAAGTACCAAAAGATGGGGAATAATTCAAGGAATCCATTTCGGCCATTTAAATATCGAAATTTTAATTAGTGAAAAAGATATTAATTAAAAACTAATTTACAACAATACTTTTCATTGTTTCGGATACTTTATAACAATACTTTTCATTGTTACAGCGCAATTCAAAATTTATTTTATTGTTGAAGTCGTTTACTTTAAAGAACATTGTTACAACAACAATAAAAAAGTGACGCTGACAGAAATAAAAAAAATGTATTGTTGCAATATGGAAACCTGAACAATGCAACAAGTCAATGTGGATAGAGTTTTGTGTGGGTTTTGGTAATTGATATAAAGAAACAGGGAAAATTAAATCGCTCATATAGGGTTTTTACTAAAACTATTGTTTTCTATGAGGTCTCACTTTTAGATTTCATGTACTCAGTGCATCTTGCTTCATGTGTATATAAACTGGAGGCGGGCATATGAAAAAATACGGATTCCGATCAATGCTGGGTTATCTCATTCCTTCCGTACTAAAGTCAGACAAAAAAATAATTCCGGAATCGTAATTTTACAAAATAAAGATTATTTTTGCGATTTTTTAAATGTATATTTTGAAGCCTGTACGCGAACGGAATGATTGAACCGCTCTTTTCTCCTTATTTATTTAGGAGAGAATGTTCGGCATGTGTCAAATTACCTCACTTTTTCTCTCCGTCAAGGAATGACGCATTATTCGAGAAAGCCCGTGCAACGCCGGGTCACGTAGCTAGTATATATAAAGATTAGTACTTGCTATTAACGTTTGGAGTAGAAAGAAACAGAAAAGCGCCCGAGTTCAAAGAGTTTCTTGCAGAGAAGAAAACAGCAGCTGACAGTATCGCGGAACTAACAAATTTTAATATCAGTGGCGATTCCAGGATTTGGGTCGGGGGGGGGGGGGGGATTTATATTAAAAGGTTTGTATCGTCGCGACGAATGTCAAATCTTATGGCTTATGTAAACCAAAACACATTAACTTCACGGACTTTACTCACCTGGCAATAAGAATCATAGACAACACTACAATACTTCCGATAATTTAACAAAAAACACAATAAAATAACTAGCAAAAACATGTTTTTGACCGTGTCAATGCTGCAAATACGAGTGGAATGACTACAAAAGTGGGAAAACTTTTGAGCCCGTCAAAAACCAGGAAGAAATGTTTTCACTTTTTCAAAAGGGAGATTAAGTAAAAACAGTTAAAATAAAGAATTCTGGTCTAGCTCTGGGGGAGGGAGGGCTGCAGCCTGATAGCCACCCCCCTGGAATCGCCACTGTCCTTGTTAGATGGGTTTATTAGCAATCTAATGAAAACATTACTTCCATTAAATTACCGTTAATTTTTTTATATGAATGCGCAAATTATTTTTCGAATTTTTTCTATTCACTGGGTTTCTTGCGTCACACAGAGTAAGTAGTATTGAATGAACGTTTGCGTCATTGCCAGAAAAAGCGGGAAAAGAAAACGCAATATTCACTAAAACGAATCATTATCGCCATTAGCTTCTGAAGAATTTGCTGGCGGCAGGATAGGAAAAATGTATCTGTTATTATATAAGATTATTTTTCTAGTTTGCACAACAACGCGAAAGATGCTGTACAGCAGATTTTGACCGGGAAATGTTCGATCCTCGACTTTCAACGTGTGGTAAAAAAATGATCGTGCCTACGTGTTGTGCAACCAAATATTTTCAAATGACCTCGAAAAAGTATCCTTTCACTGACGGGTTTGTCACTGGTTTCTTTTTTCGTTTGTTTGCTTCATAATTTTGATGTTTTCCAGCGTTAACCGCGAGAACTTTTAACCGGGGAAAGGGATTTTATACTTTCTTATGGGGAGTTAGAACTCCTATTCCGAAAATGCTAAATTGACCACTTCGATGTACCTTTCTCAAAATCTGTTATAGATTCATGTTTGAAATTTTTTATACAAATAAAGTAAACCTTTCTCATTATACTGAAATGAGCTTCTGGTAAATTGTAAATTTTTTATAAATTTACAAAATGTTTAATTAGACGTAGTGAAATTTTACCCTATTTTGACACAAAAAATTGTAAAAAATAAATTTTTGAATTAAAAAGAAATCATTTCAGTATAATGAGAAAGATGTATTTTACCTGTATAAAAAAAAAATTCAAACATCTCTATAACAGATTTTGAAAAAAGGTACATCGAAATGGCAATTTAGCATTTTTTGTTTTGACACAAAAAAATTTGTAAAAAACAAATTTTTGAATTAAAAAAAAATCATTTCACTATAATGAGAAAGATGTACTTTACTTGTATAAAAAATTTCAAACATCTCTATAACAGATTTTGAGAAAAGGTACATCGAAGTGGCCAACATAGCATATTCGGAATAAAAGTTCCTACTCCCCTTAAAATAAAAGAAGTTATCTATTCTATGAAGTCAGTTTAATTGTCGCGCTATTTTTCTCAGATTTCCATAATTATATACCGGCTATATTAAAAATTTGCCTTTGAGATAGCTTCGGAACGGTAAGCCTATTACACAGTCCCGCTTGATACGAAGTATCCTGCCCCTCACATCTACTTATCAATTAAATTAAATTTTTTACAAACTCGACTTAAAGATGTAATATAAAGTCAAAAAGGGAACGATTTTCGCTTATAATTAAGATTTGTTATTGGAATAAATTATGGAAGTTAGGTTCAAAAACAGTTGCTTTTAAAAATATAAGATACTAAGAAAGATATTATTTTGCTTTTTTTTTATTAAGAAAGTTATGCCCTATTTACGCTTGTTCAACTACCGATGGCGACTGGGAGTAAAAACAAAAAAAAAAATCATATTCTTCCCCGGGCGCCACTGGCGATGTCGAGTAAACGTTAATGCATTTATGTCACTTTTTAGTCAAATACCAGGAGGGGAACGACAAAATATGCTTCCCAAGCATCTTTGTACGTCCTAAGCCGGGGGGGGGGCAGAAAAATCATATTTTGAACCGGGTGCCACTTACCCCTGCTATGCCACTGTCACATACACAAGCAGCCCCCCCCTAAAAACAAATACCTGAAACAATAAATAAACAAGACTAATTGTTCAATGACCTCGACGGTAGCACTTGACTGAGCAATTAATAGGTAAATTGACATCTCCGCGCGTCGCGACTTGATATCTCAGGGCTCTGTGGAGCCTCCCCACCCTTTGTGGATTATGACTGTGTTGACTGATAGCTGACAGGACTCTTTCTTCTGGTTGGCAGGTCAAATGTTATTGTTACGAAAATCTGAATTCTAGTCACACTGTGTAATTTTAGATTAATGTGATGAGAAGGTTGAGTTTTATATTCAGAGGAAATAAATGCAAAATTATAATTCAACTCATATCGGGATCTACTTCCCATGGATAATATTAAAACACTCTTAAAAACAAGACAAAAAGTATTTTTCTTCAACCCCCACCTGGGGGCACCAAAAGTATGTGGATGTGAAGTCGCCATATAAGTGAGCTGTAAAAGGGGACGAGGGCCATTGTCACATGAGCCACTCGTAATGGGGGCTATTTTGCGGTGGACTTCAGTGTCTGATTTTCTGTCATCGCGGCCAGTCTTTCATCATTGACCCGGATGCACAACAGAGCGAAGGTGCTTCTTTGTAATTTTTCTAGGTCGGCAACCCCAGGAATTTTGCCCCCCCCCCCCCGCCTCTCTTGACTGACCCGCCCTTATCCTATCATGACATAGAATTTGTCTAATTCTTTCCTTCAGGTAGCAAATTTTTCTTTCAAGTCTAATCTATATATGCTTTTCAGTATACAAAATACAGTGTATAAAGAGGCTCTTTGTGACAACTGAATGAATTTCACTTTTTTTTTCTAGAATTTTGAACTCGCGAAAGGAGAAAAAAAAAATTATCGTAACCAAGTTCATATAATACAACAACAACACAACTGAAAGGTAATAATATACATCAATCACTTCCTTTTACCTTTGGATTTCCCTAAAATATGACATGAATAGACAGAAATAAAACTGCTAACCTAGCACAAATCTCAAAATTGATAACTTCTAATTGAACTAGTAAATAAACAAAAATCGCTCATTAGCCCCAAAACAAAATGTTTTTATTTTTAATCTTCAGTTAGTTTTGCAACTAATTTTATTAGTTCATATGTTGATTTCAGAAATGCTTAAATCAGCCCTTCCTAATAGAAAATTCATTAGGCACTTAGCTAATAACTTTTACTATAACAGATTCATTTGAAAATGAAGCAATCAGATAAATACCAGTCTGACTCATTAAATGAGGATACCAAGGAACATTTTACTTTTTCAGTCAATATACGCACTCTCTAGATACTGCCAAACAGTGGCGTACCTGCAACTTTTGCCACCAGGGGCGAACTTTCATAACGTCGTCCTTCCTGTTCAAGTTGCATAAACCTCAAAATAAAAATAATCAATTCCATGGGAAAAAAATTGATTTAAAAACGCAATTCGTCATCTGACGCTCTTGATCTCTGCAGATAGGTTGTGAAATCGTGCTTCCAACACCAATCTTTCTTTCACATACTGGCAATTTACCAAAAGGGTGAAAAATATGAATTAATTACAATAGATATTTTTTTTATGTACATAATAATTGAAGTAGTTTCGCTGCTCTTATTA
>BGPR01015454.1:21194-36629 GCA_013235015.1 Araneus ventricosus
AAAAAAAATAAACCGGAGGCGGGCATATGAAAATTAGTAACAAAAAGACTAGATTTGAAAGTATATTTACATTTGTTGAGGAAAGTAAGTGACAATATTTGTTGACAAAAAACGGAGCCGGGCATATGAAAAAATTTGGATCCCAAGGTCTCACTTCTCTTCTCCCGGGAATATCCCATTATTCAAGATTGCCTGTGCAACGCCGGGCCATGCAGCTAGTATTGTTTTAAATCTTCAACATTGTGCTTCTAAAGACAGTATTTACTGGCCAAATTTCAAGATTAATATAATAATTTTTTTCTCGGTCCTTATTAATCAACTGCAGCTGTGTGATTCTCGCAAATGACTGAACCCATAAAGATTTTGCAGTACGATTCTGCAATAATCTTTATACAAATAAAACCAAATCAGAATTTTAAAAATGGCATGATTTCCAGATGAGTTAATATATGTAACAATATTCCATTAGACGATGTGTAAAGGCATAATAAATGGAAGATGGCCAACTTTGATTACCAAAAAACAGTGTATTTCATTTTAAAGATTTTAGAATAAAATGATTCAGATCATTTTAGGTAATTTGGATCTGCTTTAGATGCAACCAAACCATGATCCAAATAGAGGGAAATGCAATGTGCAAGTCATTGGTCACATTTTAAGCAAAAAAGAAAAGATGCTAGTGTGCCTGTGCTTTAATTACTGCTGGAAAGAGAGGAGTCCCCAAAAAACAAGGTTAGGTTAACAGCAAAAATTCTTCTGACATTTTAGTAGTTAAAAGTTAAGCTGCAATAAAAAGGGTCTATTTCAAAGATGGGGGAAAATTCTAAATCAATACATATATAAGCATCCGGAAGTGAACTAAATCAAAACTCCTGTAGTTATGAAGTCATAAAATATACTAGTTACCTCCTCAATAATTCAAAAGAAATCAACAGTGCAATAAATATATTTTTATTTTACATTTATACCAAAAAATAAATAATTAACATAATAACTTGATAGATAATAAATACAAATTTATATAAGTCCTGATTCCTTATTCATTAGGTAAAATCTTGAATTTTGATTTTCAAGTAAATTTGTAGGATTTCCAACTTCAATTATGTTGCCATTTTCCAGGACTACAATTCTGGGAAAAAAAAAAAGCAATTTTAAAATCTCATTGAAAATAAAAATTACACCCTGAATGAAATTAGAAATAACTTGCATACAAAAATAAATCATTCCATTTGCTGAAATTACATACAGAAAATATCACCAAAATATAAACTTAACGTAATGTAAACAAGTTACTTGCATGCTCACCACTCCCAAATTATTTTCTTAGCTTTGTCAAAATAATCACTGTTGATGTACAAATTTTAAAATAGGCTGTTTCTTTACTTAATATTTCTTTATGAATAATAAAGTGCTAAGTTAGAAAATTCTGTACTATTTAACATCCTGAGCATTCATTAGCTGAAATCATATGTTAATAAAAGATTTTTAAAGTAATAGAATGTTTATCAGATTAAAATAAGCAAATTAAACATAAATATGTTTCAGTGCTGAACTGGCAAGCAAAGTTGGATGATTATCAAGGTTTACAACCAAGACATGTAAACTTTTTACATGTATACTCTAAAGTATAAATACCTTTATTCATAGGTACACAGTGCGTCATTTTTTAAAAATCATTTGCTAATTTTCATTATTTTAATTTATAAGATATTTTTAATAAATGTAACATGTTAATTTTTTGAAGTATCAAGTCATTTTTTATTTGAAACCTAATATACAATTTCTACAAGATATAATCATTCAGAAATTATTTTATGTAAAAATATCAAGTTTTACGAACTGAAAAAGTATTTGAAGTTGAAAATATTGCATATTTATTAGAGCTGGAGCAAAAAAAACTAAGTCCTTGAAAAATATGCTTTTTTGTATAATTTCTTACTCGAAAGTTATGTGCATTCATTAATAATAATAATAATAAAAAAAAAAACCCTATATTAGTACTTGCAGAGTAAGATAAAATAATAGGATGTTTTTGAAATAATTGCAATGTTCTTAGTTTTGGCAAGAAACAAAATTGAGAGATAAACATTTGTGATTAATTAGGCATTAATGATATTCTTGAATGGAAAATCATATCTTCCAACTGATATCCATTTTTTTAGATGCACTGAATGTTTCTGAGCAGAGGTTCATGGATTTCATAGCATTGCTACTCTAATACTCTCCACATTTTCTGGAGTATGTGGCTTACTAGGTTGTTTTGTTTTCATTTATTAACCTATCCGAATGAATACTAACCCAATATAAGATTGTTTCAGGGGAAAGAACAATGTCATTTTGGTGAATTTTGAATCTGCAATGAACAATGTCATTTTGGTGAATTTTGAATCTCCAATGAAACTCATGCTGAAATCGGTAATTGATTAACCTACTTCTTGCAAAACGATCGTAAGTAATTACACATTGTTCTAACATCCATGACTGCATTACACTGATAACTGAACAATGGAAAAGAATATCCCCACTCAAACACCTATCCCTCTCTCCAAGGCTTGAGAATGTGCTGTTTCAAAAACTTCCAGTTTATCTGCCTCACCCTGTATATAAAAGAGAACACTAGTTGAAAAGTTGTTTACTTACTTATCATAATCCAATACTGTATTTATCCTGTGAGCTATCGTGATGACAGTACGATCAGCAAATGCCGTTCGAATCGTATTCTGAATCAGACTGTCAGTTTCCATGTCAACAGAAGCAGTTGCTTCGTCTAGCACCAGAATTTTAGAATTCTTCAGCAAGGCTCTGGCTAAGCAAACCAGCTGCCTCTGACCGGCACTGAAAAATAAACAAAAATGGAGGAATATTAAAAAGATACATTAACCAAAATACTTTTTAGCATATCTAAGGCATATATAAATATAGAGGTGTGTTATGCTCTGCAAAGGCAGGTGGCTTTCAAGGCTTTGTAATTTTCCCCCCCTTTAGCATCACTGGCTTGTTTTAAAAAGTAAAATAAATGCACTAATATATTATCTTTATGGCACCTCCAAATATTCATAGCTGGAGGTATTAATATTCTTGTCCCCATTACTACAATACTGTATATCAAACATTTTGCACCAACACTGGTTATGAAAATGGCTTAAACAATTAAAGTAAAACCATGTTTTTTGCTAAATTAATAATTTCAGCTAGTAAAAATATAATTATTTTACTTCATCAGAGTTCTTTTTTATTCAGCAAGGAATTAGTTTTGCATTTTCTTATCTGGAAGCATTGCTTAGCAAAAGGGAGCACAATCTGCCCTGGACAGCACTATGGAAAGGGAAAGCAATCTCAGATGTGCTGAGTGATTCAACAAATTAGTTTAAGATTTCAACAAATATATATGCATTTTTTAAGCCATTCAGTTTATTGAACGAACAATGTGAGTGTTGGTTATATGATAGTAGAGACATCATTGAAAAACAGTTTCATATCAAAAGAAAAGGGCTTCAAAATTTTATTCCTATTGCCATTAGTGAAGATCGAAATGATTTTAATGATATTATCAACAATTTTACTAATGAAGAAAAGTTTCATTGTCAAATTTGTGTTTTATGTTGCAAACAAAACGATTTTTTTCCCATAAACTTATTTTTTCATTTTGAGGGTAAACACATACAAACAAGCATACACATTTGACGTAAATACTTGTAAAGGAAGGGTAGAATGTTAAGTTTGCTCCAGGTGATAAAAATTCCAGTTATGCTACTGTGTGGAAGATAAATTTTCTAAGTCATTTATAATAAGCACAGCAGTATTTTAAAGTATCATATGATTAACATGTTCAGGCCAACTCTGAAATTTGCATTATTCAAATATGACAGACTGGTAGGTCACATTAGCAAGCAAAATTCCCAACTCATTTGAATTAGCACTTTAATTTGAAATAATCCAAAGTAAAAAATAGAAGTTTTTTTCTTTTTTGCTGGGTTCTAGAGCATATATTAGAATATGTACTCAATTATTGAATTTCATTTTATTGTTAATAGAATAGGTATAAATTTCAACTCGGGTTTTAATTGAACAACTAACTTTCTTCAATAAAACCTGTTGGGAAGTTTGCATTTCACAATTTTTAAAGTTTGTCATTAAAATCTAAAATTTAATAAACCAGATTAAAAATTCAGGCAATGAATTCTACAAGCTTAGTAACTGGAGTTTGCAACTTCATAATAATACATGTGAATTGCATTGGAATAATTAATACATATTTTAGAACAATAATAAATCTCAGGTTATTTAACTACCTCATACTAAAATAACTAACCTCAGGTTAGCACCTCCCTCTTCTATGTTGTATTCTAAACCTTCACTTAAATTGGAAACAAAAGTTTTTAAATATGACTTTTCCAAACTTTTCCAAATTTCATCATCACTGTGCTTGTTATTTGGATCCAAATTTATCCTTAAATTTCCGGTAAATAAAACGGGATCCTATAAATTCAAAGATGAGAAAAAGGTCAGAAATTTCGTTAAAAAAGAATTTTATTAAAAAATGCAATATTTGTCAAAAAATTAAGAACAGATGTATTTTCCACAAAAAAACTTATTTGTTTGTATAAATAAATATTATAATGTATTCTCAAAATTTGACAGCAAAATTAAAATTAATAGGCACGTCAAAAGAATGTAAAAAGATTCTATATAAAGACACATACCTGGGGAATTATAGTCAATTTTTCTCTTAAATTATGTAAACCTATTTTAGTAATATCAATATCATCAATAAATATTGTTCCGGAAACTGGTTCAACAACTCTAAATAAAGCTAAAGTAATTGACGATTTTCCTGCTCCAGTCCTTCCAATTATGCCGACCTGAAAAGTAAAATATATTGCAATCTGAAAATGCATCTGAATAAACTTAATATTTTTTTTTAAATTTTTTTTGTTTAGAAAGAATTGCATGATATTTTTAATAACTTATAATTTTATCAAAATTACTCCTCCCCCAGAACAAAATATTTTATATGCAAAGTCTCTAAACTCGGCATTTCAGTCTAATTGGCATTGGCTCTCAAATTAATTAAAAGTTATAAACAAAAAAATATACACTGTACTGTCCAGCAACGGATACCACTTTTGGACGATTTTAGACCGGAAAGGGGTGTCAGGCAATGAGTCATATGAGCGCATTTCTGGAGTTCTTTGTTAGATAAAAAGGAAAGTATCTCAGTAAAATGTAAAAAAAAAAACATCACCCTTCCATTCTTAACTTTCCACCTATTTTGACGAAAATAACTTCACCCAGCGCATGCGCAAAAGCGCGGAGGGTTTCCGAATCCATTGCTATGCAATAGTTTTCATTGCCAAGGTGGATGCTTCTTTTGCTATTTGTAGGTCAAGCAGACACTTGATACCTGGTAGCTGTAGTTTTCAATGTTATGAGTAATTGGTAGTAAAGCGGTATGCTTAGGGGTGTAAATTCATGAGTCTCGTATCTTAGGATAATTCCTACCTAAACCTGAATAAACAAAACTTGGATATCTACTACAGATTTCATATTTGTTGCTTCAGTTGTCTAAAAAAAGAGATTATATTTACAAATATACAGTAATCTATAACAAAAATTTGTCCTCACCATCTAGCTCACTAAGTGAACCAAAAAATATTATTCTGCATCGTAATTCACATGTTAAAGAATTTCATAACCAATAACTCTTTCCTTCAACAGGAAAATCTGACAGTCTAGTTAAACAATACCCATATAGAACAGAAAGAGAAGTTCTAGTTTCCAAAATTAAAATATCATCCATGATGACATATGATAACAAACTATTTATTGCTATTATATTACAAATCAATTGTCAGTGCTGTGCTTACCAAAGTATAATTTTAGAACCTATTAGTTGCAGAAAAATCCTATTATGATTAACAAAAACATAACAGATACACATTTTGTTTTTAATCCTAGCATTAATGTTACAGTGCGCAAATTTACTGCCATAGATTCAGGTTTTGCTATTTTCAAAAATATTAAGGTGCTTTTAAGGCAAATTATAACAATAACAAAAATCATACCAGATAAACACAAAAGTTGCATTGAAAAGCGAACTTACCTTTTCAGATGCTTCAATAGATAGATTTATTTCTTTGAGAACAAGATCGAGATTATCTCTGTATCTGGTGCTGTAATCTTCAAAGCGAATGATGCCATTCTGGGGCCAGTCATTAGTCAACTTTTGATTACACAGATCCCAAGGTGCCTATTAAAGAGTTACATTAGGGTTTAATATTGGGTAGATTTTAATTGTTTACCTCAAATAGTACAAGATATTCATACTGCAATATTTTTCAATATCATAAAATTGCTGAACAGTATCTTTATGCCAACTACGTACAATGTCAAAACTATACGACTTAATCACAGCTTATGTGGGTTTTTTCCCGTTCCCGTTCTATGGGCATGAATAATGAAACTTCTCTCAGCTGTGAATTTATACAAGGACCTATTATATGCATATATTCAAGGAAAAAGCTCTTCTAATAAAAAAAAAAATTAAGACAATAAAGAGAAAAGATTTGTCTGCATAAAATAAAGATGCAAACACTATTAGTGTACAGATTCTATGTTTTAATATATGTTTTTACAAATTCATCATATTAGTGCAATTATTATTATAAACTGTAAGAATGTAGTGAGAATCTTTAATCTATATTAATATAATCATGAAGTTTATTTAATTACAGTTTTATTGTTTCACACTTAAACAATTAGTATAGTTTGTGGCAGAGCATAATGGAAATAAAAAGACGATTATCAGAAATTTGGTTATACATTAAGAATAATGACAATGATTTTTAAACCCAACTGAAATAAAAGCCCAAATGAAAAAAAAAATATTAGTTTTTTTCCAGCAAATAAACTTATAGCATAGATAATACATACCTCTGGTTTCAAGTGACAGTACTCATCAATTCGTTCTATTGAAATAGACTTATTTTCCAGTTCAGAATTCGTCCTTACAAACCATTTCAAAGCATCAGTTACCTTGAAATAAAAATAAAATAATTGAAAATAGAAATAGCAAAACAAATGAAAGACACATGTGAATCTTTCTACTGAACATAGAATTAATACATCACAGTTTGTATGTTTTAGATATAGTAATTGATTTTCATGCCCCCCCCCCGGATAAATAGTTGCTGGCAGTCAGAAACCGTATGCCGTATTTAAAACTCGGGGGAAATCTTGGTGCTGTTTTGAGAACAGGGGCTGTGAAAAATCAATATGTACCATTTTAAACATAACATTGTTAGTTAAGTTGCAGGCATGATGCTATGCTGAATTGGCTAAAACATAAAAACTACGGATGCCATCCTTCAGTATTAAAACCTGTAGCAGATACATAAGTTGGAATTGTGGGAAGTGCAGCACAACATTCAATCCTTCATTGGGTAATAATGCATATTTGAACATTTATATTTTTGCCTTTTTTAAAAATTAAACTTGAATAGTTTGATGTCTAGTTAATAAATACTTACTAAGTTTTTGATTGAACTAGGCAATTTTTAACTTATTAATTTTAATTAAAAAATTTAAGTTCAAAATAAATATTTAAAGTAATTTTTTCTGTATTCTTTACCCACTTATAAGCAGATTTACACTACTATGATTGAACAATGAACAATCATTATTTTTTGGTTATTTACAAGTAAAATTTTATGACATAACTAAAACAAAAATAAACATAATTGAATATTATTTAGTAGTATTTTTAAAAATTACTTAGAAGTAAAATCCATCCTTTCTGTTTTGTTTCCAGAAAAAAGATCAATAACTTCCATCTCAGTGCTAGTGACATTGTTGAAAAATATGTTTACTAAAATCATTACAAACACATGTAACTTATCATAATAACTAGTTATCTCAGAAATTGATTTTCTTTTTAACGCTCAAAAGTAGAATTCAGACTCTCATATGAATTGACAAGATTATATAAATTTTTAACTTATTTTATTACATTTATCTGTAGTGTGCTGTTGTGTTTCTAAATGTGTATATAATTATTGATAGTCTAAGAAGTTTTGTTCTTTCAAGCTGCTAATGTTTCATTCTAAAGCTGGATATTCACAAGGAGACTGTTCCAATCCTTTTGGAGTGTTTCACTAAGGCAGTTCCAATTTTCAGTTCATCCATTTAGGTGGGTCATTCATGAAGGCTCCAAAATGCACTACTGATCCACACCCACTCCTCCCTCCTTCAAATCAAGACCCTCGCGCTGCTCCTCCTCCATGGGTGATTTTCGCTTTTGTGAGAGAGGCTCGCGCCCCTTCTGCAGGATCGTATTTCAGTTTTGTGTGTTGGATTATTTATGGAAATCCAAGTATGCCCATGCATTATATTATGATATAAAGACAAGCAGCATTTAAAATAAAATAATAATTAAGCATAATTAAAACTATAAAATTCCAATTTGAAATGCAAAATAACAATATGTCTTATTAGACATCTACAGAGTAAGAACACTTTCATAAATATAAAATTGAACTGAAAGTTTTTTTTAAATAGGTTAAACTCCCCCTAACTACTGAGCATGTCAGAGCTTAGACACATCCACTAGTTACAGAACATGTCTGCAAAGGAAAACTCCCACTTTCAACTGAGCATGTCAGTCAATGCACCTCAATGGCTTCCGTTTGGTTACAAGCATCGATATGTAAATAAACATAGAGAAGAAAGTTTAACTAAAAAGCCAAGTTTTTACTAATTTATATATAAAAGCTAATTTTATACAATGTAGTACTTGTACATTTTAACTTATAATTTTAAGATATGTATACTAATTTAATTATGGTCAAAACAAAAATTAATTTATCTAACATTATGACCCCACGCCAAATGGTAAATGAACAATGTTGGATTTCCGAACTTTTCCACGGACTACACTGATTCTCATTGGACTTTTGCATTGACATAGGTTTTTGCCGTGGTGTGCTCTAAATGGAGTGGAAGGGTGTCCCTGTGAATGTCCCACTTAAGGGTTCAAACTATTTGTCATACAGAAAATTGTCAGGTGGAATAGCAAAAATTTCACAGTACCTTCTTTCAGTTCCTTCAACATTTATGAAAATAAAAAGAAGATAATTAATGAAGAAATCGCTTATATAAAAATTTATTTTTCAAGTATAAGCATACTAAAAAAATTGTTTAGAATTAATTTTTATTTATCATTAATTAATTCTTTATTTTTTTATTTATTTTTAAATTTTGGTGTGGGGAGAAAAATTTGACAGCATGTTGAAATGCAATTATGCTATATAAAAATTAAGTAAATGATACAGACCATGTAATACACACACTTATTTTTTAAATGCTAATACATTCAATACATGGTCTAACACACAATTAATAAAATAATAAAAGCATCCTTACTGAAAGGGAATATGTTATAATCAGACCCACAACAGCAGGGCTCATGGCATCTCGATTTTGAATAGCCAGTATAGTTGTAACAAAGATAATGGTGCTTCCAAGAGTATTTAAACAGAAGGCAAGCCATCTGAAATAAATTTCAATAAATAAAGATAGGTAAAATAAAACTGTATCTAATTTATTAATTAACAAAATTTATTTAGAAGCAAATTATTTTTAATGTTTTAAACAAATTTACACATCTTCAATCTGGTAATTTAAATATTGGTTTCTACATGAAGTCTCCCTTGAAACAAAACTGTTGGAGTATTTTTGTTTACAAAATGTTAAAGATTAAATAAAAGGGGAAAAACACCTATTTCAAGTCGAAAATAACAAATTAAGTGATACTAAATAAATAACATGTTAGCTTTCTAATACAAGATGGTCCTAAATTATTGGATCCATTTCAAAAATTAATTTTAAAAAACCCTATAAAGTAGCAACTGCAGTTTTTTTTTTTTTTTAATGAGAGAGTTGATCAAAAAGTTTTTTTGTTTTTTTTCAGATGGGTAATGTGCCATTACAGTGCTCTAAATCTGCTGCAGTAGGACATTCCCAACACAGGTGTCAAAATGGCTACCATGCAGCTAAAGACACATCTCTGGTTCCAGAAAAACAAATCATTAGTAACAATTCAAAGACATTTTCAGTTAGAGTATCGAAATTGTCGATAAGAATTCTATTAAGCATTGGTATGAGCAATTAAGGAGTGAAAGTCTCCTTCACTTGTTCAACAACTTTGTCTGAAATCAATAGTCTTCCAGCACCTTTCCTGCAACGTTTGGAGTTCTTACTTGAGGACTGACAATTTCCATACTCTAGGTGAAAACATCTTTGAACTCTTACAATTGATTTGGTGTCATGGAACCAAAGACTTGCCAAATGTGCCTTCTGCTGTACAGTAGCCATCATGACACTTGCATTGGGAATCTTCTGCTGCAGCAGATTTAGAGTGCTGTGCCGGCACATTACCTATCTGAAAAATAACTTCTTAAACTACTCTCTGATTTTTAAAAAAATGAAGTTGTTACATTATAGGGATTTTTTTATTAATTTTTAAAATGTATCATATAATTTATGACCACCTTTATTATACCTATATGATATTAAAAATGGTTATAGTATATACAATTTAGCTTTTCCTTCTGATCTAATTATTAATTTAGCTTAAATGGATTCGTTTGGGTTTATAATTTTAGCTACACTGAATTAGCATCATTCAAATGAGCAGTTAAGTTAATTCATTTCAATAATTGAGAAATTTAATATTTGGAAAAATAAAATATCTTCTTTTAACAGATATATGAAATTTAATTTAAATTAAGGATTCTGCATATGAATAATGAATACAAATCTTAGGATCTTAAGTTTCTTAATCACAACCTTATAGGATGCATGGCTTAATTTAATGCTGTTACATTAAAATGTTAAAGTTTCTATCAATTAGTGCATTATAGCTGATTGAACAGAAATTAAACAGATATTTCTATATTTTCACATCAAAAGTTTTATTCCAATAATTTTATTTTCATTTTAACAAATCAATAATAGCAATTTATCACTCCATAAGAACATGTACAAATAATTTACCTGTTGCAAATATTGGTATTAAATGTGCATACAAAATATCTGTCTAACTTTTCCTCAAATGCTTGAATGAAGTCCTTTTTAGCACCATATGCAGATATAGAGGAGACCCCTTGTATAGCCTCCATGAAAAGACTGTAAACAGGAGAACGCCCAGTGGATTCTAATCTTCTCACTTGCCTAAATGTATTTAAATGAAGTTTCTGGGAGAAAAAATATGCTTTCTTAAATATGCATTTCAATAAAAATACTTAGACATTTTACAGTATGAGGAAAAACTACATTATATAAAATATGAAGATATATAATAAATGAAAATAAATAAATAAAAATTAAGTTATGCACATCATCATGAAAATCACAATTCAAAAAGGAAAGAATAGCAGTAACAAGCATTGACATGCTGAAGCTCCAAGATACAGTCCTGTCCCCTCAGCAAGGTGTGAAGTTAGAACCATTAACTACTGATATTTAGTAATTGACATCTCCGAGGCATTCCTTATAATTTTTCAGTCGCTTTCCTGCTAAAAGCTGAGCCTGGAACTAGGTACCAGTGGGAAGCACTGATTAATTCACCGCAAAATTTTCCAGTGAGTAAATTTTTACCCTGCTTCAAGAGGTATTAACATAAAGCCAATGCTAAAATTTACTAAGGATGTAACGGATATTCAGCAACTATTCGGAATACTAAGCAGATATTCGGCCGAATATATTCAGGGTAATTTTTTTAAATACACATTTAACAACGAATATTGCAGAAATACATATCAGTTGCACAGTGCATAGGTATATTTAATAAAGTTGCATATAATTTATCATTGCAAAAACAATAATTTTTCAGGAGGTAAGTCTGCTCCATTTGGTTTCATACACATATAATACCACCTAAGGATGTAACGAATATTCAGTATTAGACCTAATCGGCCCTTCCCCGAATATTAGATCTGACCGAATGCTACACAGATAATGGTCAGAATAAATTCAGGATAAAATGTTGTTTTAAATATATTTTAATATAGAATATTGCAGAATTACATTCCGGTACATTTATTATTTAAAAAAACCTAATATTTATCCAATTTTAAGTTGCAGAGTAGATAAGGTGTATTTAATGATGTTGCATATCATTTATAGAAGTCTGTTCCATATGGTTTCATATATATTACTATATAATAATATGGTCACCATATAATGCTCACAGGTGCTGAAAGATATTTTCTTGCCAAATTTGTGAACCTTGGAAATTTTTCTGCATTTTTTTCCACCAATTAAGTGGACACTGCATCATATCTATTAGAAGTTCTTTATCAAAATAGTAATTTACTTCTAGTAATTTTAATCTTCTTCTGTGTCATTGTAATGCAAATAATGATGACTCTTTTATTTCTTTGAAGCAATCCAAAAATGAAGAGGGTTTCTTATTATTAGAATTAAGGTATTTTAAATATTACAAAAATATAAAAAAGCATTAACATTTTTTTAAAAAATATATAAATAAAGAAAAATCAATTCTATTTTATCTTAATTTTTTTTCATTTGAAATTTGAAAAAATATTTCATTTACAATAAAAAAAAAAAAAGAAATGTTTTTAAAAACTTGATATTTGGCTGTTGAATATTTGGTATTCAGCCTGAAATTTGGCCGAATATTCGGTATTCAGCCAAATCACTATTCATTACATTCCTAAAATTTGCTCTGCTTTTTTAAGTCGTACTTAAATAATGCATCCTGACACAAATCAACCTCTGGAAACAGGTTTTGAGCTTACTTAATTCAATATGGAGACAACCCATTTTGTTGGGAAAATGCAAAATATTAAATATCTTCCCCTAAAATGATGGCATCTTAACCAAAATTTATATCCCACAATTAATAATTATTTCCATGTAGTGCTCCTTTATTACTTAAAAAATGGTGCTGTCATTAGATATTCTAAAGTTAGCACTTATTTTAATTTCTAGATGAGCTCTTAAAATTTTTTTAGCCGAATTTTTAGAGGACGTTATTTCATATCAAATGATACCTTTTATTTACATCCATGAAGAGCAAAATAATGTTTAAGTAGAGCCCTCCCCACTTGACTTAGAGTTACAAAGTTAAAGACTATCTAACCTATTAACATAAATGCTTTGAGTTCATTTTTCAGCACTGCTATAAGGAAGTGAGAAATACAGTCAAACCCTGATGTAACGAGCCCTGGATATAATGAACTTTTCAAATGGTCCCACAACCAAACTCTTATTTCACTAATGTATTCTCAAATGATTGTAATGAATTTCAAAAGCAAGGAATTTGGACATAGTGAACCAAAATTCCAACTTTTCAAGCTAAATGGTTAGAAAAGCACAGAGTGAATGCTTTTCCCAAAGCAAAATTCGGCATTTCAAATGTTGCGATGACCAATGCCAAGTGCCAAGTTTGATGCGCCAAGTGGTGTAGATATAGTTTCCGTCATAAAAGAATGAGTTAATTGACGATTCATCTTCAGATATGGAAGACGGAGGTGATGCAAGTTCAGGTGCTTCATTTTCTGATACCAGGCAGGCGAGCATTTTGCAAAATTTCTTCGCAACAGAAACTGTGGATAAAATGTTATCTACTTGTTTTCAATTATTGATAAGGCAATAGATGAAATGTATCTGAAATCTAGGAGCTTTGAAAAAAAATCACAATGCTTATTTTCATACTTTCGAGAAATAAATGAAAGTATATTTAATTTCACTCTTTAATTTTTTAAGAAACAAATAGTTATTTTAATTTATTATATCCCATAAGTAATTGCAATTCAATGTAATCCATTTGTTCAACACAAAAACATGTTTAAGGATTATAGCAAATTTTGTGTGGCCAATATTTGAAAAATTGGATATAATGAACCCTCGGTTATAGCAAACTTCTGGATCAGTCTGTTGAGGGTTTGTTATATTACATTACACCACCTGCATTTAGAGCCATTTGGCTCCTTTCCGGTTTGGATGGATGGAGGTGAATTTTATTTTTTTAGAAAGAACAGAAACATACAGCAGGGACAAAGACAATAATGAAAAACGAAATATACACTGAACAAGAACACACATGAGAACATGGAAAACAAAACAATATGAGTTAAAATAAAAATAAGTCTAAAGAGAGGAAAGTAAAAAAGAAGAGTCATAAGTTGCCAGAACTGTGTGTCAGTCTGGGTGGATGCGTGCTCAATGATTATCCTCTCAATGAGATTGTTCTCATCACCTATAAAGCGCATTAGGAGTCGAAGTCAGGTTCTTGACAAGTTATACACAAGAATGTTTTTCAACCACTGTAATTTATACGGCACTGTAGGAGTTTGGAAATGCCAGGAGAGGGTAAATGGACATTTTGTACCATAGTGCATTGGATCTCCTTTTTCTCCACATGAGCAGTTGTAATATGTGTTCGAAGATTGAAGTGATGAAGGGAAGGGCCCGTGTCCTGTAACGAACATTAGCTCTTCTCTATTCCAATCTACTGGCTTATTTGAGACCCTAGGCACTATTTTGTGTGTACTGCGGCCAGTTTCTCCCTTATCCCATTTGTTTTGCCAAATACTTAAAGCAGCTGACCTTATCTCCTATTTCAGATAGGAAAATGGCTTAGGGAGAAGGAAAGGATCACCATTTGTGATGGCTTCTTTGGCTAATTGGTCTGCGCATTCAATGCCTAAATAACCAATGTAGGCTTTGACCATAGTTAAATGGGTACTTTTCCATTAGCATGATACCAGCGCTAATGCTCCAGTGAAACTGCCAATGCCAGAGTCAAGGTAGTGCTTGGTGACAACTGGCAGCAGTATTTTGCCAAAAACTGGTCTCGTATTAGGAGAAAAGTACCGTAAAATGCTGTAGATGTACTTATAAAGGTTTGTGTGATCTTAAGACTGATAAACAACTATGTTAATTTTTGAAATTTATGTACAATAGAGTTAAATACTTTCATGTGAAACTAAATTCAGAAGGATTTGCACATCTTCATATTTGTGGCATATCCACATGCTAGATAATAAAGTTTAGAAAAATATTTCATCCTTTAACCAATTTTAATTTAAATATCTAAAAAAAATTATTGTCACCACACTAGAGAAATATAGGAGATAAAATAGAATTATCTGAAAAATAAATAAACATCAAGAGCTGAACAAAGTCAGCACAATTGTTAATTGCGAAAAAAATTCACACTTATCTTCCTGCTAGATTTCAAGAAATAATCTACTTCTAATGAAGAATTAAAAAAGTGATGCTTTTATCAGTGATGACATGAAATTAACCCATGAGTAAAAAATACAAACATAAGAGCAGAGATATCCATATTTTAAAATGGTTCAAATAGTGCTAATTGCTACAGTTTAGTTCAGTTATATTAAATCCCAT